>JAKWBO010000312.1:0-60121 GCA_034336685.1 Luscinia luscinia
GGTAGAACTGGTGGCCGCCTGGCGCTCCGATTAAGGGGTAGACCTGGTGGCCGCCGTCATTCCCGATTAAGGGGTAGACCTGGTGTCCGCCCGGCGCCTCGATTAAGGGGTAGACCTGGTGGCCGCTTGCCGCCCGATTAAGGAGTAGACCTGGTGGCCGCCAGGCGCCCGGCCAAGGGGTAGACCTGGTGGCCGCCCGGCGCCCGATTAAGGGGTAGACCTGGTGGCCTCCTGGCGCCCGATTAAGGGAGTAGACCTGGTGGCCGCAGGCATTCCAGCTAAGGGGTAGACCTGGTGTCCGCCGGCCTTCCGATTAAGGGGTAGACCTGGTGTCCGCCGGCATTCCCGGCCAAGGAGTAGACCTGGTGTCCGCCGGCCTTCCCGATTAAGGGGTAGACCTGGTGGCCGCAGGCATTCCCGCTAAGGGGTAGACCTGGTGTCCGCCCGGCCTTCCCGATTAAGGGGTAGACCTGGTGGTCGTCTGCCGCCCGATTAAGGGGTAGACCTGGTGTCCGCCGGCATTCCCGCTTAAGGGGTAGACCTGGTGTCCGCCGAATTCCCGAGAAGGGGTAGACCTGGTGGCCGCCTGCCGCCTTGATTTAGGGGTAGACCTGGTGGCCGCCTGGCGCCCGATTAAGGCGTAGACCTGGAGGCCGCCTGCCGCTCCGCTTAAGGGGTAGACCTGGTGGCCGCCTGCCGCCCCATTAAGGGGTAGACCTGGTTTCCGCCGGCATTATTGCTTAAGGGGTAGACCTGGTGGCCGCCAGCATTCCTGATTAAGGGGTAGTCGTGGTAGCCGCCTGGCGCCCCGCTTAAGGGGTAGACCTGGTGTCCGCCGGCCTTCCCGATTTAGGAGTAGACCTGGTGCTCGCCTGCCACCCCGATCAAGGGGTAGACCTGGTGTCCGCCGGCATTCCCGCTGAAGGGGTAGACCTGGTGTCCGCCGGCCTTCCCGATTAAGGGGTAGACCTGGTGGCCGCCTGCCAGCCCGCTTAAGGGGTAGACCTGGTGGCCGCCTGGCACCCGATTAAGGCGTAGACTTGGAGGCCGCCTGCCGCTCCGTTTAAGGGGTAGACCTGGTGGCCGCCAGGCGCCCGATTAAGGGGTAGACCTGGTGGCCGCCGGCATTCCCGTTTAAGGGGTAGACCTGGTGTCCGCCCGGCCTTCCCGATTAAGGGGTAGACCTGGTGGCCCCTGCCAGCCCGATTAAGGGGTAGACCTGGTGGCCGCCAGGCGCCCCGCTAAGGGGTAGACCTGGTGGCCTCCTGCCCGCCCGGCCAAGGGGGGTAGACCTGGTTGCCGTAGGCTGCCCGATTAAGGGGTAGACCTGGTGGCCGCCCGGCGCCCGATTAAGGGGTAGACCTGGTGGCCGCTTGCCGCCCCGATCAAGTGGTAGACCTGGTGGCCGCCAGGCGCCCCGCTTAAGGAGTAGAACTGGTGGCCGCCTGGCGCCCCGATTAAGGGATAGACCTGGTGGCCTCCTGCCACCCCGCTTAAGGGGTAGACCTGGTGGCCGCCAGGCGCCCCGATTAAGGGGTAGACCTGGTGGCCGCCTGGCGCCCCGCTTAAGGGGTAGACCTGGTGGCCGCCTGGCGCTCCGATTAAGGGGTAGACCTGGTGGCCGCCGTCATTCCCGATTAAGGGGTAGACCTGGTGGCCGCCCGGCGCCTCGATTAAGGGGTAGACCTGGTGGCCGCTTGCCGCCCCGATTAAGGAGTAGACCTGGTGGCCGCCAGGCGCCCTGCTTAAGGGGTAGACCTGGTGGCCGCCAGGCGCCCCGATTAAGGGGTAGACCTGGTGGCCTCCTGGCGCCCCGATTAAGGGGTAGACCTGGTGGCCGGCCGGCTTTCCGATTTAGGGGTAGACCTGGTGCTCGCCTGCCACCCCGATCAAGGGGTAGACCTGGTGTCCGCCCGGCATTCCCGCTTAAGGGGTAGACCTGGTGTCGCCGGCCTTCCCGATTAAGGGGTAGACCTGGTGGCCGCCTGCCGCCCCGCTTAAGGGGTAGACCTGGTGGCCGCCTGGCGCCCGATTAAAGCGTAGACTTGGAGGCCGCCTGCCGGCTCCGGCTTAAGGGGTAGACCTGGTGGCCGCCAGGCGCCCGATCAAGGGGTAGACCTGGTGGCGCCGGCATTCCCGTTTAAGGGGTAGACCTGGTGTCCGCCGGCCTTCCGATTAAGGGGTAGACCTGGTGGCCGCCTGCCGTCCCGATTAAGGGGTAGACCTGGTGGCCGCAGGCATTCCCGCTAAGGGGTAGACCTGGTGGCCTCCTGCCGTCCCGCTTAAGGGGTGAGACCTGGTGGTCGTCTGCCGCCCGATCAAGGGTAGACCTGCTGTCCGCCGGCATTCCCGCTTAAGGGGTAGACCTGGTGTCCGCCGGCATTCCGAGAAGGGGTAGACCTGGTGGCCGCCTGCCGCCTTGATTTAGGGGTAGACCTGGTAGCCGCCTGGCGCCCGATTAAGGCGTAGACCTGGAGGCCGCCTGCCGCTCCGCTTAAGGGGTAGACCTGGTGGCCGCCTGCAGCACGCCATTAAGGGGTAGACCTGGTTTCCGCCGGCATTATTGCTTAAGGGTAGACCTGGTGGCCGCCAGCATTCCTGATTAAGGGGTGGTCGTGGTAGCCGCCTGGCCCCGCTTAAGGGTAGACCTGGTGTCCGTCCGGCCTTCCCGATTTAGGGGTAGACCTGGTGCTCGCCTGCCACCCGATCAAGGGGTAGACCTGGTGTCCGCCGGCATTCCGCTTAAGGGGTAGACCTGGTGTCCGCCGGCCTTCCCGATTAAGGGGTAGACCTGGTGGCCGCCTGCACGGCCCGGCCAAGGGGTAGACCTGGTGGCCGCCTGGCACCCGATTAAGGCGTAGATTTGGAGGCCGGCCTGCCGGCTCCGCTTAAGGGGTAGACCTGGTGGCCGCCAGGCGCCCGATTAAGGGGTAGACCTGGTGGCGCCGTCATTCCCGATTAAGGGGTAGACCTGGTGGCCGCCCGGTGCCCGATTAAGGGGTAGACCTGGTGGCCGCTTGCCGCCCGATTAAGGGGTAGACCTGGTGGCCGCCAGGCGCCCGCTAAGGAGTAGACCTGGTGGCCTCCTGGCGCCCGCTTAAGGGTAGACCTGGTGGCCGCCAGGCGCCTTGATTAAGGGGTAGACCTGGTGGCCTCCTGCCGCCCGCTAAGAAGTAGACCTGGTGGCCGCCAGGCGCCCGATTAAGGGGTAGACATGGTGGCCGCCTGCCGCCAGATTAAGGGGTAGAACTGAGTGGCCGCATGGCGCTCCGATTAAGGAGGTAGACCTGGTGGCGCGCCGTCATTCCCGATTAAGGGGTAGACCTGGTGTCCGCCCGGCGCCCGATTAAGGGGTAGACCTGGTGGCCGCTTGCCGCCCGATTAAGGGGTAGACCTGGTGGCCGCCAGGCGCCCGATTAAGGGGTAGACCTGGTGGCCGCCCAGCGCCCCGATTAAGGGGGTAGACCTGGTGGCCTCCTGGCGCCTTGATTAAAGGGTAGACCTTGTGGCCGCCGGCATTCCCAGCAAGGGGTAGACCGGGTGGCCGCCGGCATTCCCGATTAAGGGGTAGACCTGGTGTCCGCCGGCATTCCCGATTAAGGGGTAGACCTGGTGGCCGCCTGCCGCCCGATTAAGAGGTAGACCTGGTGGCTGCCTGCCGCCCGCCTAGGGGTAGACCTGGTGGCCGCCGGCATTCCTGCTTAAGGGGTAGACCTGGTGGCCGCCTGCCGCCCGATTAAGGTGTAGACCTGGTGGCCACCTGCCGCCCGCTTAAGGGGTAGACCTGGTGGCCGCCTGGCGCTCCGATAAAGGGGTAGACCTGGTGGCCGCCGGCATTCCAGCAAGGGTTGACCTGGTGTCCGCCGGCATTCCCGCTTAAGGGGTAGACCTGGTGTCCGCCCGGCCTTCCCGCTTAAGGGGTAGACCTGGTGTCCGCCGACATTCCCGCTAAAGGGGTAGACCTGGTGTCCGGCCGGCAATCCCGATTAAGGGGTAGACCTGTTGGCCGCCTGCCGCCCGATTAAGGGGTAGACCTGGTGTCCGCCCGGCATTCCCGCTAAGAGGTAGACCTGGTGTCCGCCGGCCTTCCCGATTAAGGAGTATACCTGGTGTCCGCCGGCATTCCCGCTAAGGGGTAGACCTGGTGTCCGCCGGCCTTCCCGTTTAAGGGGTAGACCTGGTGGCCGCCTGCCGCCCGATTTAGGGGTAGACCTGGTGGCCGCCTGGCGCCCGATTAAGGCGTAGACCTGGAGGCCTCCTGCCGCTCTGCTTAAGGGGTAGACCTGGTGGCCGCCTGCCGCCCGATTAAGGGGTAGACCTGGTGGCCACCTGGCGCCCGATTAAGAGGTAGACCTGGTGGCCTCCTGGCGCCCGATTAAGGAGTAGACCTGGTGGCCGCCTGCCGCACCGATAAAGGGGTATACCTGGTGGCCGCCGGCCGCCCGCTCAATGGATAGACCTGGTGGCCGCCTGCGGCCCGCTTTAAGGATAGACCTGGTGGCCGCCTGCCGCTCCGATTAAGGGGTAGACCTGGTGGCCGCCTGCCGCCCCATTAAGGGGTAGACCTGGTTTCCGCCGGCATTCCCGGCTTAAGGGGTAGACCTGGTGGCCGCCAGCATTCCCGATTAAGGGGTAGGCGTGGTGGCCGCCTGGCGCCAGTTTAAGGGGTAGACCTGGTGTCCGCCGGCCTTCCCGATTAAGGGGTAGACCTGGTGGTCGCCTGCCGCCCGATCAAGGGGTAGACCTGGTGTCCGCCGGCATTCCGCTTAAGGGGTAGACCTGGTGTCTGCCGGCCTTCCCGATTAAGGGTAGACCTGGTGGCCGCCTGCCGCCCGATTAAGGGTAGACCTGGTGGCCGCCTGGCGCCCGATTAAGGCGTAGACCTGGAGGCCGCCTGCCGCTCCGGCTTAAGGGGTAGACCTGGTGGCCGCCAGGCTCCTTGATTAAGGGGTAGACCTGGTGGCCTCTTGCCGCCCGGCAAGAAGTAGACCTGGTGGCCGCCAGGAGCCCGATTAAGGGGTAGACCTGGTGGCCACCTGGCGCCCAGCTAAGGGTAGAACTGGTGGCCGCCTGGCGCTCCGATTAAGGGTAGACCTGGTGGCCGCCGTCATTCCCGATTAAGGTGTAGACCTGGTGTCCGCCCGGCGCCCCGATTAAGGGGTAGACCTGAGTGGCTGCCAGCCGCCCGCCTAGAGGGTAGACCTGGTGGCCGCCGGCATTCCTGCTTAAGGGGTAGACCTGGTGGCCGCCTGCCGCCCGATTAAGGTGTAGACCTGGTGGCCACCTGCCGCCCGGCTAAGGAGTAGAACTGATGGCCGCCTGGCGCTCCGATTAAGGGGTAGACCTGGTGGCCGCCCGGCATTCCGATTAAGGGTAGACCTGGTGTCCGCCGGCGCCCGATTAAGGGTAGACCTGGTGGCTGCCTGCCGCCCCGCCTAGAGGGGTAGACCTGGTGGCCGCCTGGCATTCCTGCTTAAGGGGTAGACCTGGTGGCCGCCTGCCGCCCGATTAAGGTGTAGACCTGGTGGCCACCTGCCGCCCGGCAAGGGGTAGACCTGGTGGCCGCCTGGCGCTCCGATAAAGGGTAGACCAGGTGGCCGCCGGCATTCCAGCAAGGGGTTGACCTGGTGTCCGCCGGCATTCCAGCTTAAGGGGTAGACCTGTTGGCCGCCTGCCGCCCCAATTAAGGGGTAGACCTGGTGTCCGCCGGCATTCCCGCTTAAGGGGTAGACCTGGTGTCCGCCAGCCTTCCCGATTAAGGAGTATACCTGGTGTCCGCCGGCATTCCCGCTTAAGGGGTAGACCTGGTGTCCGCCGGCCTTCCCGTTTAAGGGGTAGACCTGGTGGCCGCCTGCCGCCCGATTTAGGGGTAGACCTGGTGGCCGCCTGGCGCCCGATTAAGGCGTAGACCTGGAGGCCTCCTGCCGCTCTGCTTAAGGGGTAGACCTGGTGGCCGCCTGCCGCCCGATTAAGGGGTAGACCTGAGTGGCCACCTGGCGCCCGATTAAGGGGTAGACCTGGAGGCCTCCTGGCGCCCCGATTAGGAGTAGACCTGGTGGCCGCCTGCCGCACCGATAAAGGGGTATACCTGGTGGCCGCCGGCCGCCCGCTCAATGGATAGACCTGGTGGCCGCCTGCCGCCCGATTTAGGGATAGACCTGGTGGCCGCCTGCCGCTCCGATTAAGGGGTAGACCTGGTGGCCGCCTGCCGCCCCATTAAGGGGTAGACCTGGTTTCCGCCGGCATTCCCGCTTAAGGGGTAGACCTGGTGGCCGCCAGCATTCCCGATTAAGGGGTAGGCGTGGTGGCCGCCTGGCGCCCGTTTAAGGGGTAGACCTGGTGTCCGGCCGGCCTTCCACGATTAAGGGGTAGACCTGGTGGTCGCCTGCCGCCCGATCAAGGGGTAGACCTGGTGTCCGCCGGCATTCCGCTTAAGGGGTAGACCTGGTGTCCGCCAGCATTCCCCCGATTAAGGGGTAGACCTGGTGGCCGCCTGCAGCCCGTTAAAGGGTAGACCTGGTGGCCGCCTGGCGCCCGATTAAGGCGTAGACCTGGAGGCCGCCTGCCGGTCAAGCTTAAGGGGGTAGACCTGGTGGCCGCCAGGCTCCTTGATTAAGGGGTAGACCTGGTGGCCTCCTGCCGCCCGCTTAAGAAGTAGACCTGGTGGCCGCCAGGCGCCCGATTAAGGGTAGACCTGGTGGCCGCCTGGCGCCTCAGCTAAGGGGTAGAACTGGTGGCCGCCTGGCGGCTCCGGATTAAGGGGTAGACCTGGTGGCCGCCGTCATTCCCGATTAAGGGGTAGACCTGGTGTCCGCCCGGCGCCCGATTAAGGGGTAGACCTGGTGGCTGCCTGCCGCCCCGCCTGAGGGGTAGACCTGGTGGCCGCCGGCATTCCGGCTTAAGGGGTAGACCTGGTGTCCGCCTGCCGCCCGATTAAGGGGTAGACCTGGTGGCCACCTGCCGCCCGATTAAGGGGTAGACCTGGTGGCCGCCAGGCGCCCGCTTAAGGGGTAGACCTGGTGGCCTCCTGCCGCCCCGCTTAAGGGGTAGACCTGGTGGCCGCCTGGCGCTCCCGATAAAGGGGTAGACCTGGTGGCCGCCGGCATTCCCGCTTAAGGGGTTGACCTGGTGTCCGCCGGCATTCCGATTAAGGGGTAGACCTGTTGGCCGCCTGCAGCCCGATTAAGGGGTAGACCTGGTGTCCGCCGGCATTCCCGCTTAAGGGGTAGACCTGGTGTCCGCCGGCCTTCCCGATTAAGGAGTATACCTGGTGTCCGCCGGCATTCCCGCTAAGGGGTAGACCTGGTGTCCGCCGGCCTTCCCGTTTAAGGGGTAGACCTGGTGGCCGCCTGCCGCCCGATTTAGGGGTAGACCTGGTGGCCGCCTGGCGCCCGATTAAGGCGTAGACCTGGAGGCCTCCTGCCGCTCTGCTTAAGGGGTAGACCTGGTGGCCGCCTGCCGCCCGATTAAGGGGTAGACCTGAGTGGCCACCTGGCGCCCGATTAAGGGGTAGACCTGGAGGCCTCCTGGCGCCCGATTAAGGAGTAGACCTGGTGGCCGCCTGCCGCACCGATAAAGGGGTATACCTGGTGGCCGCCGGCCGCCCGCTCAATGGATAGACCTGGTGGCCGCCTGCCGCCCGATTTAAGGATAGACCTGGTGGCCGCCTGCCGCTCCGATTAAGGGGTAGACCTGGTGGCCGCCTGCCGCCCCATTAAGGGGTAGACCTGGTTTCCGCCCGGCATTCCCGCTTAAGGGGGTAGACCTGGTGGCCGCCAGCATTCCCGATTAAGGGGTAGACGTGGTGGCCGCCTGGCGCCCGTTTAAGGGGTAGACCTGGTGTCCGCCCGGCCTTCCCGCTTAGGGGTAGACCTGGTGTCCGCCGGCCTTCCGATTAAGGGGTAGACCTGGTGGCCGCCTGCCGCCCCGATTAAGGGAGTAGACCTGGTGGCCGCCTGGCGCCCGATTAAGGCGTAGACCTGGAGGCCGCCTGCCGCTCCGATTAAGGGGTAGACCTGGTGGCCGCCAGGCTCCTCGATTAAGGGGTAGACCTGGTGGCCTCCTGCCGCCCCGCTTAAGAAGTAGACCTGGTGGCCGCCAGGCGCCCGATTAAGGGGTAGACCTGGTGGCCGCCTGGCGCTCCAGCTAGGGGTAGAACTGGTGGCCGCCTGGCGCTCCGATTAAGGGGTAGACCTGGTGGCGCCCGTCATTCCCGATTAAGGGGTAGACCTGGTGTCCGCCCGGCGCCCGATTAAGGGGTAGACCTGGTGGCTGCCTGCCGCCCCGCCTAGGGGGTAGACCTGGTGGCCGCCGGCATTCCCGCTTAAGGGGTAGACCTGGTGTCCGCCTGCCGCCCGATTAAGGGGTAGACCTGGTGGCCACCTGCCGCCCGATTAAGGGGTAGACCTGGTGGCCGCCAGGCGCCCAGCAAGGGGTAGACCTGGTGGCCTCCTGCCGCCCCGCTTAAGGGGTAGACCTGGTGGCCGCCAGGCGCCTTGATTAAGGGGTAGACCTGGTGGCCGCCCGGCGCCGATTAAGGGGTAGACCTGGTGGCCGCTTGCCGCCCGATCAAGTGGTAGACCTGGTGGCCGCCAGGCGCCCGCTAAGGAGTAGAACTGGTGGCCGCCTGGCGCCCGATTAAGGGATAGACCTGGTGGCCTCCTGCCACCCGCTTAAGGGGTAGACCTGAGTGGCCGCCCGGCGCCCGATTAAGGGGTAGACCTGGTGGCCGCCTGGCGCCCGCAAGGGGTAGACCTGGTGGCCGCCTGGCGCTCCGATTAAGGGGTAGACCTGGTGGCCGCCGTCATTCCCGATTAAGGGGTAGACCTGGTGGCCGCCCGGCGCCTCGATTAAGGGGTAGACCTGGTGGCCGCTTGCCGCCCGATTAAGGAGTAGACCTGGTGGCCGCCAGGCGCCCTGCTAAAGGGGTAGACCTGGTGGCCGCCAGGCGCCCGATTAAGGGGTAGACCTGGTGGCCTCCTGGCGCCCGATTAAGGGGTAGACCTGGTGGCCGCCGGCTTTCCCGATTTAGGGGTAGACCTGGTGCTCGCCTGCCACCCGATCAAGGGGTAGACCTGGTGTCGCCCGGCATTCCCGCTTAAGGGGTAGACCTGGTGTCCGCCCGGCCTTCCCGATTAAGGGGTAGACCTGGTGGCCGCCTGCAGCCCGGCAAGGGAGTAGACCTGGTGGCCGCCTGGCACCCCGATCAAGGCGTGAGACTTGGAGGCCGCCTGCCGCTCGCTTAAGGGGTAGACCTGGTGGCCGCCCGGCATTCCCGTTTAAGGGGTAGACCTGCTGTCCGCCGGCCTTCCCGATTAAGGGGTAGACCTGGTGGCCGCCTGCCGCCCGATTAAGGGGTGAGACCTGAGTGGCCGCCAGGCGCCCCGCTTAAGGGGTAGACCTGGTGGCCTCCTGCCGCCAGCCAAGGGGTAGACCTGGTGGCCGCCAGGCGCCTTGATTGAGGGTAGACCTGGTGGCCGCCCGGCGCCCGATTAAAGGGGTAGACCTGGTGGCCGCTTGCAGCCCGATTAAGGGGTAGACCTGGTGGCCGCCAGGCGCCCAGCTAGGAGTAGAACTGGTGGCCGCCTGGCGCCCGATTAAGGGATAGACCTGGTGGCCTCCTGCCACCCAGCTTAAGGGGTAGACCTGGTGGCCGCCAGGCGCCCGATTAAGGGTAGACCTGGTGGCCGCCTGGCGCCCGGCAAAGGGGTAGACCTGGTGGCCGCCTGGCGCTCCGATTAAGGGGTAGACCTGGTGGCCGCCGTCATTCCCGATTAAGGGGTAGACCTGGTGGCCGCCCGGCGCCTCGATTAAGGGGTAGACCTGGTGGCCGCTTGCCGCCCGATTAAGGAGTAGACCTGGTGGTCGCCAGGCGCCCTGCTTAAGGGGTAGACCTGGTGGCCGCCAGGCACCCGATTAAGGGGTAGACCTGGTGGCCTCCTGGCGCCCCGATTAAGGGGTAGACCTGGTGGCCGCAGGCATTCCAGCTTAAGGGGTAGACCTGGTGTCCGCCGCCCTTCCCGATTAAGGGGTAGACCTGGTGTCCGCCGGCATTCCCGCTTAAGGGGTAGACCTGGTGTCCGCCGGCCTTCCCGATTAAGGGGTAGACCTGGTGGCCGCAGGCATTCCCGCGCAAGGGGTAGACCTGGTGTCCGCCCGGCCTTCCCGATTAAGGGGTAGACCTGGTGGTCGTCTGCCGCCCGATTAAGGGATAGACCTGGTGTCCGCCGGCATTCCCGCTTAAGGGGTAGACCTGGTGTCCGCCGGCATTCCCGAGAAAGGGGTAGACCTGGTGGCCGCCTGCCGCCTTGATTTAGGGGTAGACCTGGTGGCCGCCTGGCGCCCGATTAAGGCGTAGACCTGGAGGCCGCCTGCCGCTCCGCTTAAGGGGTAGACCTGGTGGCCGCCTGCCGCCGCCATTAAGGGGTAGACCTGGTTTCCGCCGGCATTATTGCTTAAGGGTAGACCTGGTGGCCGCCAGCATTCCTGATTAAGGGGTGGTCGTGGTAGCCGCCTGGCGCCCGCTTAAGGGGTAGACCTGGTGTCCGCCGGCCTTCCCGATTTAGGGGTAGACCTGGTGCTCGCCTGCCACCCCGATCAAGGGGTAGACCTGGTGTCCGCCCGGCATTCCGGCTAAGGGGTAGACCTGGTGTCCGCCGGCCTTCCCGATTAAGGGGTAGACCTGGTGGCCGCCTGCCGCCCGCTTAAGGGGTAGACCTGGTGGCCGCCTGGCACTCCGATTAAGGCGTAGATTTGGAGGCCGCCTGCCGCTCCGCTAAGGGGTAGACCTGGTGGCCGCCAGGCGCCCGATTAAGGGGTAGACCTGGTGGCCGCCGTCATTCCCGATTAAGGGGTAGACCTGGTGGCCGCCCGGCGCCCGATTAAGGGGTAGACCTGGTGGCCGCTTGCCGCCCGATTAAAGGGTAGACCTGGTGGCCGCCAGGCGCCCGCTAAGGAGTAGACCTGGTGGCCTCCTGGCGCCCCGCTTAAGGGGTAGACCTGGTGGCCGCCAGGCGCCTTGATTAAGGGGTAGACCTGGTGGCCTCCTGCCGCCCGCTGAAGAAGTAGACCTGGTGGCCGCCAGGCGCCCGATTAAGGGGTAGACATGGTGGCCGCCTGGCGCCCGATTAAGGGGTAGAACTGGTGGCCGCATGGCGCTCCGATTAAGGGGTAGACCTGGTGGCCGCCGTCATTCCGATTAAGGGGTAGACCTGGTGTCCGCCCGGCGCCCGATTAAGGGGTAGACCTGAGTGGCCGCATGGCGCCCGATTAAGGGGTAGACCTGGTGGCCGCCAGGCGCCCGATCAAGGGGTAGACCTGGTGGCCGCCCAGCGCCCGATTAAGGGGTAGACCTGGTGGCCTCCTGGCGCCCTGATTAAGGGGTAGACCTTGTGGCCGCCCGGCATTCCCGCTTAAGGGGTAGACCGGGTGGCCGCCCGGCATTCCCGATTAAGGGGTAGACCTGGTGTCCGCCGGCCTTCCCGATTAAGGGGTAGACCTGGTGGCGCCGGCATTCCAGCAAAAGGTAGACCTGGTGTCCGCCGGCATTCCCGCTAAGGGGTAGACCTGTTGTCCGCCCGGCATTCCCGATTAAGGGGTAGACCTGGTGGCCGCCTGCCGCCCGATTAAGAGGTAGACCTGGTGGCTGCCTGCCGCCCCGCCTAGGGGTAGACCTGGTGGCCGCCGGCATTCCTGCTTAAGGGGTAGACCTGGTGGCCGCCTGCCGCCCCGATTAAGGTGTAGACCTGGTGGCCACCTGCCGCCCGCTTAAGGGAGTAGACCTGGTGGCCGCCTGGCGCTCCGATAAAGGGGTAGACCTGGTGGCGCCGGCATTCCAGCTAAGGGGTTGACCTGGTGTCCGCCGGCATTCCAGCTTAAGGGGTATACCTGGTGTCCGCCCGGCCTTCCCGCTTAAGGGGTAGACCTGGTGTCCGCCCGGCATTCCCGCTAAAGGGGTAGACCTGGTGTCCGGCGGCAATCCCGATTAAGGGGTAGACCTGTTGGCCGCCTGCCGCCCGATTAAGGAGTAGACCTGGTGTCCGCCTGGCATTCCCGCTTAAGGGGTAGACCTGGTGTCCGCCGGCCTTCCCGATTAAGGAGTATACCTGGTGTCCGCCGGCATTCCCGCTAAGGGGTAGACCTGGTGTCCGCCGGCCTTCCCGTTTAAGGGGTAGACCTGGTGGCCGCCTGCCGCCCGATTTAGGGGTAGACCTGGTGGCCGCCTGGAGCCCGATTAAGGCGTAGACCTGGAGGCCTCCTGCCGCTCTGCTTAAGGGGGTAGACCTGGTGGCCGCCTGCCGCCCGATTAAGGGGTAGACCTGGTGGCCACCTGGCGCCCGATTAAGAGGTAGACCTGGTGGCCTCCTGGCGCCCGATTAAGGAGTAGACCTGGTGGCCGCCTGCCGCACCGATAAAGGGGTATACCTGGTGGCCGCCGGCCGCCCGCTCAATGGATAGACCTGGTGGCCGCCTGCCGCCCGATTTAGGATAGACCTGGTGGCCGCCTGCCGCTCCGATTAAGGGGTAGACCTGGTGGCCGCCTGCACGCCCATTAAGGGGTAGACCTGGTTTCCGCCCGGCATTCCCGGCTTAAGGGGTAGACCTGGTGGCCGCCAGCATTCCCGATTAAGGGGTAGGCGTGGTGGCCGCCTGGCGCCCGTTTAAGGGGGTAGACCTGGTGTCCGCCCGGCCTTCCGATTAAGGGGTAGACCTGGTGGTCGCCTGCCGCCCGATCAAGGGGTAGACCTGGTGTCCGCCCGGCATTCCGGCTTAAGGGGTAGACCTGGTGTCCGCCCGGCCTTCCGATTAAGGGGTAGACCTGGTGGCCGCCTGCCGCCCGATTAAGGGAGTAGACCTGGTGGCCGCCTGGCGCCCGATTAAGGCGTAGAACCTGGAGGCCGCCTGCCGCTCCGGCTAAGGGGTAGACCTGGTGGCCGCCAGGCGCCTTGATTAAGGGGTAGACCTGGTGGCCTCCTGCCGCCCGCTTAAGAAGTAGACCTGGTGGCCGCCAGGCGCCCGATTAAGGGGTAGACCTGGTGGCCGCCTGGCGCCCAGCTTAGGAGGTAGAACTGGTGGCCGCCTGGCGCTCCGATTAAGGGGTAGACCTGGTGGCGCCGTCATTCCCGATTAAGGGGTAGACCTGGTGTCCGCCCGGCGCCCGATTAAGGGGTAGACCTGGTGGCTGCCTGCCGCCCGCCTAGGGGTAGACCTGGTGGCCGCCGGCATTCCTGCTTAAGGGGTAGACCTGGTGGCCGCCTGCCGCCCGATTAAGGTGTAGACCTGGTGGCCACCTGCCGCCTTGCTTAAGAGGTAGACCTGGTGGCCGCCTGGCGCTCCGATTAAGGGGTAGACCTTGTGGCCGCCTGGCATTCCGATTAAGGGGTAGACCTGGTGTCCGCCCGGCGCCCGATTAAAGGGTAGACCTGGTGGCTGCCTGCCGCCCCGCCTGAGGGGTAGACCTGGTGACGCCGGCATTCCTGCTTAAGGGGTAGACCTGGTGGCCGCCTGCCGCCCCGATTAAGGTGTAGACCTGGTGGCCACCTGCCGCCCAGCTTAAGGGGTGAGACCTGGTGGCCGCCTGGCGCTCCGATAAAGGGGTAGACCTGGTGGCCGCCGGCATTCCAGCTTAAGGGGTTGACCTGGTGTCCGCCCGGCATTCCCGCTTAAGGGGTAGACCTGGTGTCCGCCGGCCTTCCCGATTAAGGGGTAGACCTGGTGTCCGCCGGCATTCCCGCTAAAGGGGTAGACCTGGTGTCCGGCCGGCAATCCCGATTAAGGGGTAGACCTGTTGGCCTCCTGCCGCCCGATTAAGGGGTAGACCTGGTGTCCGCCGGCATTCCCGCTTAAGGGGTAGACCTGGTGTCCGCCGGCCTTCCGATTAAGGAGTATACCTGGTGTCCGCCGGCATTCCGGCTTAAGGGGTAGACCTGGTGTCCGCCGGCCTTCCCGTTTAGGGGTAGACCTGGTGGCCGCCTGCCGCCCGATTAAGGGGTAGACCTGGTGGCCGCCTGGCGCCCGATTAGGCGTAGACCTGGAGGCCTCCTGCCGCTCTGCTTAAGGGGTAGACCTGGTGGCCGCCTGACGCCCGATTAAGGGGTAGACCTGAGTGGCCACCTGGCGCCCGATTAAGGGGTAGACCTGGTGGCCTCCTGGCGCCCGATTAAGGAGTAGACCTGGTGGCCGCCTGCCGCACCGATAAAGGGGTATACCTGGTGGCCGCCGGCCGCCCCGCTCAATGGATAGACCTGGTGGCCGCCTGCCGCCCCGATTTAAGGATAGACCTGGTGGCCGCCTGCCGCTCCGATTAAGGGGTAGACCTGGTGGCCGCCTGCCGCCCCCATTAAGGGGTAGACCTGGTTTCCGCCGGCATTCCCGCTTAAGGGGTAGACCTGGTGGCCGCCAGCATTCCCGATTAAGGGGTAGACGTGGTGGCCGCCTGGCGCCCCGTTTAAGGGGTAGACCTGGTGGCCGCCTGCCGCTCCGATTAAGGGGTAGACCTGGTGGTCGCCTGCCGCCCGATCAAGGGGTAGACCTGGTGTCGCCGGCATTCCCGCTTAAGGGGTAGACCTGGTGTCCGCCGGCCTTCCCGATTAAGGGGTAGACCTGGTGGCCGCCTGCCGCCCGATTAAGGGGTAGACCTGGTGGCCGCCTGGCGCCCGATTAAGGCGTAGACCTGGAGGCCGCCTGCCGCTCAGCTTAAGGGGTAGACCTGGTGGCCGCCAGGCGCTCCTGATTAAGGGGTAGACCTGGTGGCCTCCTGCCGCCCGCTTAAGAAGTAGACCTGGTGGCCGCCAAGCCCCGATTAAGGGGTAGACCTGGTGGCCGCCTGGCGCCAGCAGGGAGTAGAACTGGTGGCCGCCTGGCGCTCCGATTAAGGGGTAGACCTGGTGGCCGCCTGTCATCCCGATTAAGGGGGTAGACCTGGTGTCCGCCCGGCGCCCGATTAAGGGGTAGACCTGGTGGCTGCCTGCCGCCCCGCCTAGGGGTAGACCTGGTGGCCGCCTGGCATTCCCGCTTAAGGGGTAGACCTGGTGTCCGCCTGGCGCCCGATTAAAGGAGTAGACCTGGTGGCCACCTGCCGCCCGCTTAAGGGGTAGACCTGGTGGCCGCCTGGCGCTCCGATTAAGGGGTAGACCTGGTGTCCGCCGGCATTCCGGCAAGGGGTAGACCTGGTGTTCGCCGGCCTTCCCGATTAAGGGGTAGACCTGGTGTCCACTGGCGTTCCCACTTAAGGGATAGACCTGGTGTTTGCCGGCATTCCCGATTAAGGGGTAGACCTGGTGGTCGTCTGCCGCCCGATCAAGAGGGTAGACCTGGTGTCCGCCCGGCATTCCCGCTTAAGGGGTAGACCTGGTGTCCGCCAGCATTCCCGCTAAAGGGGTAGACCTGGTGTCCGGCGGCAATCCCGATTAAGGGGTAGACCTAGTGGCCGCCTGGCGCCCGGATTAAAGGGTAGACCTGGTGTCCGCCTGGCATTCCAGCTTAAGGGGTAGACCTGGTGTCCGCCGGCCTTCCGATTAAGGAGTATACCTGGTGTCCGCCCGGCATTCCCGCTTCAGGGGTAGACCTGGTGTCCGCCGGCCTTCCCGATTAAGGGGTAGACCTGGTGGCCGCCTGCCGCCCGATTTAGGGGTAGACCTGGTGGCCGCCTGGCGCCCGATTAAGGCGTAGACCTGGAGGCCTCCTGCAGCTCTGCTTAAGGGGTAGACCTGGTGGCCGCCTGCCGCCCCATTAAGGGGTAGACCTGGTGGCCACCTGGCGCCCGATTAAGGGGTAGACCTGGTGGCCTCCTGGCGCCCCGATTAAGGAGTAGACCTGGTGGCCGCCTGCAGCACCGATAAAGGGGTAGACCTGGTGGCCGCCCGACCGCCCGCTCAATGGATAGGCCTGGTGGCCGCCTGCCGCCGATTTAAGGATAGACCTGGTGGCCGCCTGCCGCTCCGATTAAGGGGTAGACCTGGTGGCCGCCTGCGCCCCCATCAAGGGGTAGACCTGGTTTCCGCCCGGCATTCCGGCAAGGGGTAGACCTGGTGGCCGCCAGCATTCCCGATTAAGAGGTAGACGTGGTGGCGCCTGGCGCCCGCTTAAGGGTAGACCTGGTGTCCGCCGGCCTTCCCGATTAAGGGGTAGACCTGGTGGTCGCCTACCGCCCGATCAAGGGGTAGACCTGGTGTCCGCCGGCATTCCGCTTAAGGGGTAGACCTGGTGTCCGCCGGCCTTCCGATTAAGGGGTAGACCTGGTGGCCGCCTGTCGCCCGATTAAGGTGTAGACCTGGTGGCCGCCAGGCGCCCGGCTAAGGGTAGACCTGGTGGCCTCCTGCCGCCCGGCTAAGGGGTAGACCTGGTGGCCGCCAGGCGCCTTGATTAAGGGGTAGACCTGGTGGCCGCCCGCGCCCGATTAAGGGGTAGACCTGGTGGCCGCTTGCTGCCCGATTAAGGGGTAGACCTGGTGGCCGCCAGGCGCCCGCTAAGGAGTAGAACTGGTGGCCGCCTGGCGCCCGATTAAGGGGTAGACCTCGTGGCCTCCTGCCGCCCGCTAAGGGGTAGACCTGGTGGCCGCCTGGCGCCCGATTAAGGGGTAGACCTGGTGGCCGCCTGGCGCCCAGCTAAGGGGTAGACCTGGTGGCCGCCTGGCGCTCGATTAAGGGGTAGACCTGGTGGCCGCCGTCATTCCGATTAAGGGGTAGACCTGGTGGCCGCCCGGCGCCTCGATTAAGGGGTAGACCTGGTGGCCGCTGTCGCCCGATTAAGGAGTAGACCTGGTGGCCGCCAGGCGCCCTGCTTAAGGGTAGACCTGGTGGCCGCCAGGCGCCCGATTAAGGGGTAGACCTGGTGGCCTCCTGGCGCCCGATTAAGGGTAGACCTGGTGGCCGCCGGCATTCCAGCTAAGGGGTAGACCGGGTGGCCGCCTGCCGCCCGATTAAGGGGTAGACCTGGTGGCCGCCGGCATTCCCGATTAAGGGGTAGACCTGGTGTCCGCCCGGCTTTCCCGATTAAGGGGTAGACCTGGTGTCCGCCGGCCTTCCGATTAAGGGGTAGACCGGGTGGCCGCCTGCCGCCCTGATTAAGGGGTAGACCTGGTGGCCGCCCGGCATTCCGATTAAGGGGTAGACCTGGTGTCCGCCGGCCTTCCCGATTAAGGGGTAGACCTGGTGGCCGCCGGCATTCCAGCTAAAAGGTAGACCTGGTGTCTGCCGGCATTCCCGCTTAAGGGGTAGACCTGGTGGCCGCCTTTCGCCGATTAAGGGGTAGACCTGGTGGCCGCCTGCCGCCCGATTAAGGGGTAGACCTGGTGGCTGCCTGCCGCCCGCCTAGGGGTAGACCTGGTGGCCGCCGGCATTCCCGCTTAAGGGGTAGACCTGGTGGCCGCCTGCCGCCCGATTAAGGTGTAGACCTGGTGGCCGCCTGCCGCCCGATTAAGGGGTAGACCTGGTGGCCGCCTGGCGCTCCCGATAAAGGGATAGACCTGGTGGCTGCCGGCATTCCCGCTTAAGGGTAGACCTGGTGTCCGCCGGCATTCCGATCAAGGGGTAGACCTGGTGTCCGCCGGCCTTCCCGCTTAAGGGGTAGACCTGGTGTCCGCCAGCATTCCCGCTAAAGGGTAGACCTGGTGTCCGGCGGCAATCCCGATTAAGGGGTAGACCTGGTGGCCGCCTGCCGCCCCGATTAAGGGGTAGACCTGGTGTCCGCCGGCATTCCCGCTAAGGGGTAGACCTGGTGTCCGCCGGCCTTCCCGATTAAGGAGTATACCTGGTGTCCGCCGGCATTCCCGCTTAAGGGGTAGACCTGGTGTCCGCCGGCCTTCCCGATTAAGGGGTAGACCTGGTGGCCGCCTGCCGCCCGATTTAGGGGTAGACCTGGTGGCCGCCTGGCGCCCGATTAAGGCGTAGACCTGGAGGCCTCCTGCCGCTCTGCTTAAGGGGTAGACCTGGTGGCCGCCTGCAGCCCGATTAAGGGGTAGACCTGGTGGCCACCTGGCGCCCGATTAAGGGGTAGACCTGGTGGCCTCCTGGCGCCCGATTAAGGAGTAGACCTGGTGGCCGCCTGCCGCACCGATAAAGGGGTATACCTGGTGGCCGCCGGCCGCCCGCTCAATGGATAGACCTGGTGGCCGCCTGCCGCCCGATTTAGGGATAGACCTGGTGGCCGCCTGCCGCTCCGATTAAGGGGTAGACCTGGTGGCCGCCTGCCGCCCCATTAAGGGGTAGACCTGGTTTCCGCCGGCATTCCCGCTTAAGGGGTAGACCTGGTGGCCGCCAGCATTCCCGATTAAGGGGTAGACGTGGTGGCCGCCTGGCGCCCGTTTAAGGGGTAGACCTGGTGTCCGCCGGCCTTCCCGATTAAGGGGTAGACCTGGTGGTCGCCTGCCGCCCGATCAAGGGTAGACCTGGTGTCCGCCGGCATTCCCGCTTAAGGGGTAGACCTGGTGTCCGCCGGCCTTCCCGATTAAGGGTAGACCTGGTGGCCGCCTGCCGCCCGATTAAGGGTGTAGACCTGGTGGCCGCCTGGCGCCCGATCAAGGCGTAGACCTGGAGGCCGCCTGCCGCTCCGGCTAAGGGGTAGACCTGGTGGCCGCCAGGCTTCCTTGATTAAGGGGTAGACCTGGTGGCCTCTTGCCGCCCAGCTTAAGAAGTAGACCTGGTGGCCGCCAGGCGCCCGATTAAGGGGTAGACCTGGTGGCCGCCTGGCGCCCAGCTTAGGAGTAGAACTGGTGGCCGCCTGGCGCTCCGATTAAGGGTAGACCTGGTGGCCGCCGTCATTCCCGATTAAGGGGTAGACCTGGTGTCCGCCCGGCGCCCGATTAAGGGGTAGACCTGGTGGCTGCCTGCCGCCCGCCTAGGGGTAGACCTGGTGGCCGCCGGCATTCCCGCTTAAGGGGTAGACCTGGTGGCCGCCTGCCGCCCGATTAAGGTGTAGACCTGGTGGCCACCTGCCGCCCGCTAAGGGGTAGAACTGAGTGGCCGCCTGGCGCTCCGATTAAGGGTAGACCTGGTGGCCGCCCGGCATTCCCGATTAAGGGGTAGACCTGGTGTCCGCCGGCGCTCCGATTAAAGGGTAGACCTGGTGGCTGCCTGCCGCCCGCCTAGGGGGTAGACCTGGTGGCCGCCGGCATTCCTGCTTAAGGGGTAGACCTGGTGGCCGCCTGCCGCCCGATCAAGGTGTAGACCTGGTGGCCACCTGCCGCCCGGCAAGGGGTAGACCTGGTGGCCGCCTCGGCAGCTCCGATAAAGGGTAGACCAGGTGGCGCCGGCATTCCAGCAAGGGGTTGACCTGGTGTCCGCCGGCATTCCGATTAAGGGGTAGACCTAGTTGGCGCCTGCCGCCCCGATTAAGGGGTAGACCTGGTGTCGCCGGCATTCCAGCTTAAGGGGTAGACCTGGTGTCCGCCAGCCTTCCCGATTAAGGAGTATACCTGGTGTCCGCCGGCATTCCCGCTTAAGGGGTAGACCTGGTGTCCGCCGGCCTTCCCGTTTAAGGGGTAGACCTGGTGGCCGCCTGCCGCCCGATTTAGGGGTAGACCTGGTGGCCGCCTGGCGCCCGATTAAGGCGTAGACCTGGAGGCCTCCTGCAGCTCTGCTTAAGGGGTAGACCTGGTGGCCGCCTGCCGCCCGATTAAGGGGTAGACCTGGTGGCCACCTGGCGCCCGATTAAGGGAGTAGACCTGGTGGCCTCCTGGCGCCCGATTAAGGAGTAGACCTGGTGGCCGCCTGCCGCACCGATAAAGGGGTATACCTGGTGGCCGCCGACCGCCGCTCAATGGATAGACCTGGTGGCCGCCTGCCGCCCGATTTAGGGATAGACCTGGTGGCCGCCTGCCGCTCCGATTAAGGGGTAGACCTGGTGGCCGCCTGCCGCCCCAGTAAGGGTAGACCTGGTTTCCGCCGGCATTCCCGCTTAAGGGGTAGACCTGGTGGCCGCCAGCATTCCCGATTAAGGGGTAGGCGTGGTGGCCGCCTGGCGCCCGTTTAAGGGGTAGACCTGGTGTCCGCCCGGCCTTCCCGATTAAGGGGTAGACCTGGTGGTCGCCTGCCGCCCGATCAAGGGGTAGACCTGGTGTCCGCCCGGCATTCCCGTTTAAGGGGTAGACCTGGTGTCCGCCGGCCTTCCCGATTAAGGGGTAGACCTGGTGGCCGCCTGCCGCCCGATTAAGGGGTAGACCTGAGTGGCCGCCTGGCGCCCGATTAAGAGCGTAGACCTGGAGGCCGCCTGCCGCTCCGCTTAAGGGGTAGACCTGGTGGCCGCCAGGCGCCTTGATTAAGGGGTAGACCTGGTGGCCTCCTGCCGCCCGCTTAAGAAGTAGACCTGGTGGCCGCCAGGCGCCCGATTAAGGGGTAGACCTGGTGGCCGCCTGGCGCCCGCTAAGGGGTAGAACTGGTGGCCGCCTGGCGCTCCGATTAAGGGGTAGACCTGGTGGCCGCCGTCATTCCCGATTAAGGGGTAGACCTGGTGTCCGCCCGGCGCCCGATTAAGGGGTAGACCTGGTGGCTGCCTGCCGCCCGCCTAAGGGGTAGACCTGGTGGCCGCCGGCATTCCGCTTAAGGGGTAGACCTGGTGTCAGCCTGCAGCCCCGATTAAGGGGTAGACCTGGTGGCCACCTGCCGCCCGATTAAGGGGTAGACCTGGTGGCCGCCTGGCGCCGATTAAGGGGTAGACCTGGTGGCCGCCTGCCGCCCCGCTTAAGGGGTAGACCTGGTGGCCGCCTGGCGCTCCCCGATTAAGGGGTAGACCTGGTGGCCGCCGGCATTCCCGCTTAAGGGGTAGACCTGGTGTCCGCCGGCATTCCCTGGAGTTAAGGGGGTAGACCTGTTGGCCGCCTGCCGCCCGATTAAGGGGTAGACCTGGTGTCGCCGGCATTCCCGCTTAAGGGGTAGACCTGGTGTCCGCCGGCCTTCCCGATTAAGGAGTATACCTGGTGTCCGCCGGCATTCCCGCTAAGGGGTAGACCTGGTGTCCGCCGGCCTTCCCGTTTAAGGGGTAGACCTGGTGGCCGCCTGCCGCCCCGATTTAGGGGTAGACCTGGTGGCCGCCTGGCGCCCGATTAAGGCGTAGACCTGGAGGCCTCCTGCCGCTCTGCTTAAGGGGTAGACCTGGTGGCCGCCTGCCGCCGATTAGGGGTAGACCTGGTGGCCACCTGGCGCCCGATTAAGGGAGTAGACCTGGTGGCCTCCTGGCGCCCGATTAAGGAGTAGACCTGGTGGCCGCCTGCCGCACCGATAAAGGGGTATACCTGGTGGCCGCCGGCCGCCCGCTCAATGGATAGACCTGGTGGCCGCCTGCCGCTCGATTTAGGATAGACCTGGTGGCCGCCTGCACGGCTCCGATTAAGGGGTAGACCTGGTGGCCGCCTGCCGCCCCATTAAGGGGTAGACCTGGTTTCCGCCCGGCATTCCCGCTTAAGGGGTAGACCTGGTGGCCGCCAGCATTCCCGATTAAGGGGTAGGCGTGGTGGCCGCCTGGCGCCCGTTTAAGGGGTAGACCTGGTGTCCGCCCGGCCTTCCCGCTTAGGGGTAGACCTGGTGTCCGCCGGCCTTCCCGATTAAGGGGTAGACCTGGTGGCCGCCTGCCGTCCCGATTAAGGGGTAGACCTGGTGGCCGCCTGGCGTCCCGATTAAGGCGTAGACCTGGAGGCCGCCTGCCGCTCCGATTAAGGGGTAGACCTGGTGGCCGCCAGGCTCCGCGATTAAGGGGTAGACCTGGTGGCCTCCTGCCGCCCCGCTTAAGAAGTAGACCTGGTGGCCGCCAGGCGCCCGATTAAGGGGTAGACCTGGTGGCCGCCTGGCGCTCCAGCTAAGGGGTAGAACTGGTGGCCGCCTGGCGCTCCGATTAAGGGGTAGACCTGGTGGCGCCCGTCATTCCCGATTAAGGGGTAGACCTGGTGTCCGCCCGGCGCCCGATTAAGGGGTAGACCTGGTGGCTGCCTGCCGCCCGCCTAGGGGTAGACCTGGTGGCCGCCGGCATTCCCGCTTAAGGGGTAGACCTGGTGTCCGCCTGCCGCCCGATTAAGGGGTAGACCTGGTGGCCACCTGCCGCCCGATTAAGGGGTAGACCTGGTGGCCGCCAGGCGCCCGCTAAGGGGTAGACCTGGTGGCCTCCTGCCGCCCGGCTAAGGGGTAGACCTGGTGGCCGCCAGGCGCCTTGATTAAGGGGTAGACCTGGTGGCCGCCCGGCGCCCCGATTAAGGGGTAGACCTGGTGGCCGCTTGCCGCCCGATCAAGTGGTAGACCTGGTGGCCGCCAGGCGCCCGCTAAGGAGTAGAACTGGTGGCCGCCTGGCGCCCGATTAAGGGATAGACCTGGTGGCCTCCTGCCACCCAGCTTAAGGGGTAGACCTGGTGGCCGCCCGGCGCCCGATTAAGGGGTAGACCTGGTGGCCGCCTGGCGCCCGCAAGGGGTAGACCTGGTGGCCGCCTGGCGCTCCGATTAAGGGGTAGACCTGGTGGCCGCCGTCATTCCCGATTAAGGGGTAGACCTGGTGGCCGCCCGGCGCCTCGATTAAGGGGTAGACCTGGTGGCCGCTTGCCGCCCGATTAAGGAGTAGACCTGGTGGCCGCCAGGCGCCCTGCTAAGGGGTAGACCTGGTGGCCGCCAGGCGCCCGATCAGGGAGTAGACCTGGTGGCCTCCTGGCGCCCGATTAAGGGTAGACCTGGTGGCCGCCGGCTTTCCGATTTAGGGGTAGACCTGGTGCTCGCCTGCCACCCGATCAAGGGGTAGACCTGGTGTCGCCCGGCATTCCCGCTTAAGGGGTAGACCTGGTGTCCGCCGGCCTTCCCGATTAAGGGGTAGACCTGGTGGCCGCCTGCCGCCCAGCAAGGGGTAGACCATGGTGGCCGCCTGGCACCCCGACTAAGGCGTGAGACTTGGAGGCCGCCTGCCGCTCCGCTTAAGGGGTAGACCTGGTGGCCGCCCGGCATTCCCGTTTAAGGGGTAGACCTGCTGTCCGCCCGGCCTTCCCGATTAAGGGGTAGACCTGGTGGCCGCCTGCCGCCCGATTAAGGGGTAGACCTGAGTGGCCGCCAGGCGCCCGCTAAGGGGTAGACCTGGTGGCCTCCTGCCGCCAGCAAGGGTAGACCTGGTGGCCGCCAGGCGCCTTGATTAGGGGTAGACCTGGTGGCCGCCCGGCGCCCGATTAAAGGGGTAGACCTGGTGGCCGCTTGCCGCCCGATTAAGGGGTAGACCTGGTGGCCGCCAGGCGCCCAGCTAGGAGTAGAACTGGTGGCCGCCTGGCGCCCGATTAAGGGATAGACCTGGTGGCCTCCTGCCACCCGCTTAAGGGGTAGACCTGGTGGCCGCCAGGCGCCCGATTAAGGGTAGACCTGGTGGCCGCCTGGCGCCAGCTAAGGGGTAGACCTGGTGGCCGCCTGGCGCTCCGATTAAGGGGTAGTCCTGGTGGCACGCCCGTCATTTCCCGATTAAGGGGTAGACCTGGTGGCCGCCCGGCGCCTCGATTAAGGGGTAGACCTGGTGGCCGCTTGCGCCCGATTAAGGAGTAGACCTGGTGGTCGCCAGGCGCCCTGCTTAAGGGGTAGACCTGGTGGCCGCCAGGCACGCCGATAAGGGGTAGACCTGGTGGCCTCCTGGCGCCCGATTAAGGGGTAGACCTGGTGGCCGCAGGCATTCTCCAGCTTAAGGGGTAGACCTGGTGTCCGCCCGGCCCTTCCGATTAAGGGGGTAAGACCTGGTGTCCGCCGGCATTCCCGCTTAAGGGGTAGACCTGGTGTCCGCCCGGCCTTCCCGATTAAGGGGTAGACCTGGTGGCCGCAGGCATTCCGCGCAAGGGGTAGACCTGGTGTCCGCCCGGCCTTCCCGATTAAGGGGTAGACCTGGTGGTCGTCTGCCGCCCGATTAAGGGATAGACCTGGTGTCCGCCGGCATTCCCGCTTAAGGGGTAGACCTGGTGTCCGCCGGCATTCCCGAGAAAGGGGTAGACCTGGTGGCCGCCTGCACAGCCTTGATTTAGGGGTAGACCTGGTGGCCGCCTGGCGCCCGATTAAGGCGTAGACCTGGAGGCCGCCTGCCGGCTCGCTTAAGGGGTAGACCTGGTGGCGCCTGCGGCCGCCATTAAGGGGTAGACCTGGTTTCCGCCGGCATTATTGCTTAAGGGGTAGACCTGGTGGCCGCCAGCATTCCTGATTAAGGGGTGGTCGTGGTAGCCGCCTGGCGCCCGCTAAGGGGTAGACCTGGTGTCCGCCGGCCTTCCCGATTTGAGGGTAGACCTGGTGCTCGCCTGCCACCCCGATCAAGGGGTAGACCTGGTGTCCGCCGGCATTCCGGCAAGGGGTAGACCTGGTGTCCGCCCGGCCTTTCCGATTAAGGGGAGTAGACCTGGTGGCCGCCTGCGGCCCGGCTTAAGGGAGTAGACCTGGTGGCCGCCTGGCACCCGATTAAGGCGTAGATTTGGAGGCCGCCTGCCGCTCCGCTAAGGGGTAGACCTGGTGGCCGCCAGGCGCCCGATTAAGGGGTAGACCTGGTGGCCGCCGTCATTCCCGATTAAGGGGTAGACCTGGTGGCCGCCCGGCGCCCGATTAAGGGGTAGACCTGGTGGCCGCTTGCCGCCCGATTAAGAGGTAGACCTGGTGGCCGCCAGGCGCCCGCTAAGGAGTAGACCTGGTGGCCTCCTGGCGCCCGCTTAAGGGGTAGACCTGGTGGCCGCCAGGCGCCTTGATTAAGGGGTAGACCTGGTGGCCTCCTGCCGCCCGCTGAAGAAGTAGACCTGGTGGCCGCCAGGCGCCCGATTAAGGGGTAGACATGGTGGCCGCCTGGCGCCCGATTAAGGGTAGAACTGGTGGCCGCATGGCGCTCCGATTAAGGGGTAGACCTGGTGGCCGCCGTCATTCCCGATTAAGGGGTAGACCTGGTGTCCGCCCGGCGCCCGATTAAGGGGTAGACCTGGTGGCGCATGGCGCCCGATTAAGGGGTAGACCTGGTGGCCGCCAGGCGCCCGATTAAGAGGTAGACCTGGTGGCCGCCCAGCGCCCGATTAAGGGGTAGACCTGGTGGCCTCCTGGCGCCCTGATTAAGGGGTAGACCTTGTGGCCGCCCGGCATTCCCGCGCAAGGGGTAGACCGGGTGGCCGCCGGCATTCCCGATTAAGGGGTAGACCTGGTGTCCGCCGGCCTTCCCGATTAAGGGGTAGACCTGGTGGCGCCGGCATTCCCGCTTAAAAGGTAGACCTGGTGTCCGCCGGCATTCCCGCTAAGGGGTAGACCTGTTGTCCGCCGGCATTCCCGATTAAGGGGTAGACCTGGTGGCGCCTGCGCAGCCCGATTAAGAGGTAGACCTGGTGGCTGCCTGCCGCCCCGCCTAGGGGTAGACCTGGTGGCCGCCGGCATTCCTGCTTAAGGGTAGACCTGGTGGCCGCCTGCCGCCCCGATTAAGGTGTAGACCTGGTGGCCACCTGCCGCCCGCTTAAGGGAGTAGACCTGGTGGCCGCCTGGCGCTCCGATAAAGGGTAGACCTGGTGGCCGCCGGCATTCCAGCAAGGAGTTGACCTGGTGTCCGCCGGCATTCCAGCTTAAGGGGTATACCTGGTGTCCGCCCGGCCTTCCCGCTTAAGGAGTAGACCTGGTGTCGCCCGGCATTCCACGTTAAAGGGGGTAGACCTGGTGTCCGGCGGCAATCCCGATTAAGGGGTAGACCTGTTGGCGCCTGCAGCCCCGATTAAGGGGTAGACCTGGTGTCCGCCGGCATTCCCGCTTAAGGGGTAGACCTGGTGTCCGCCGGCCTTCCCGATTAAGGAGTATACCTGGTGTCCGCCGGCATTCCCGCTTAAGGGGTAGACCTGGTGTCCGCCGGCCTTCCCGTTTAAGGGGTAGACCTGGTGGCCGCCTGCCGCCCGATTTAGGGAGTAGACCTGGTGGCCGCCTGGAGCCCGATTAAGGCGTAGACCTGGAGGCCTCCTGCCGCTCTGCTTAAGGGGTAGACCTGGTGGCCGCCTGCCGCCCGATTAAGGGGTAGACCTGAGTGGCCACCTGGCGCCCGATTAAGAGGTAGACCTGGTGGCCTCCTGGCGCCCCGATTAAGGAGTGAGACCTGGTGGCCGCCTGCCGCACCGATAAAGGGGTATACCTGGTGGCCGCCGGCCGCCCGCTCAATGGATAGACCTGGTGGCCGCCTGCCGCCCCGATTTAAGGATAGACCTGAGTGGCGCCTGCGGCTCCGATTAAGGGGTAGACCTGGTGGCCGCCTGCCGCCCCATTAAGAGGGTAGACCTGGTTTCGCCCGGCATTCCCGCTTAAGGGGTAGACCTGGTGGCCGCCAGCATTCCCGATTAAGGGGTAGGCGTGGTGGCCGCCTGGCGCCCGTTTAAGAGGTAGACCTGGTGTCCGCCGGCCTTCCCGATTAAGGGGTAGACCTGGTGGTCGCCTGCCGCCCGATCAAGGGGTAGACCTGGTGTCCGCCCGGCATTCCGGCTTAAGGGGTAGACCTGGTGTCCGCCCGGCCTTCCGATTAAGGGGTAGACCTGGTGGCCGCCTGCCGCGATTAAGGGGTAGACCTGGTTGCAGCCTGGCGCCCGATTAAGGCGTGAACCTGGAGGCCGGCTGCGGCTCCGGCAAGGGGTAGACCTGGTGGCCGCCAGGCGCCTTGATTAGGGGTAGACCTGGTGGCCTCCTGCCGCCCGGCTTAAGAAGTAGACCTGGTGGCCGCTGGCCGCCCGATTAGGGGTAGACCTGGTGGCCGCCTGGCGCCCGCAGGGAGTAGAACTGGTGGCCGCCTGGCGCTCCGATTAAGGGGTAGACCTGGTGGCCGCCGTCGTCCCGATTAAGGGGTAGACCTGGTGTCCGCCCGGCGCCCGATTAAGGGGTAGACCTGGTGGCTGCCTGCCGCCCGCCTAGGGGTAGACCTGGTGGCCGCCGGCATTCCTGCTTAAGGGGTAGACCTGGTGGCCGCCTGCCGCTTTGATTAAGGTGTAGACCTGGTGGCCACCTGCCGCCTCGCTTAAGAGGTAGAACTGGTGGCCGCCTGGCGCTCCGATTAAGGGTAGACCTGGTGGCCGCCCGGCATTCCGATTAAGGGGTAGACCTGGTGTCCGCCGGCGCCCGATTAAGGAGTAGACCTGGTGGCTGCCTGCCGCCCGCCTAGGGGTAGACCTGGTGGCCGCCGGCATTCCTGCTTAAGGAGGTAGACCTGGTGGCCGCCTGCAGCCCCGATTAGGTGTAGACCTGGTGGCCACCTGCCGCCCAGCTTAAGGGGTAGACCTGGTGGCCGCCTGGCGCTCCGATAAAGGGGTAGACCTGGTGGCCGCCGGCATTCCAGCTTAAGGGGTTGACCTGGTGTCCGCCCGGCATTCCAGCAAGGGGTAGACCTGGTGTCCGCCGGCCTTCCCGATTAAGGGGTAGACCTGGTGTCCGCCCGGCATTCCCGCTAAAGGGGTAGACCTGGTGTCCGGCGGCAATCCCGATTAAAGGGTAGACCTGTTGGCGGCGCCTGCAGCCCGATTAAGGGGTAGACCTGGTGTCCGCCCGGCATTCCCGCTTAAGGGGTAGACCTGGTGTCCGCCGGCCTTCCGATTAAGGAGTATACCTGGTGTCCGCCGGCATTCCCGCTTAAGGGGTAGACCTGGTGTCCGCCGGCCTTCCCGTTTAAGGGGTAGACCTGGTGGCCGCCTGCCGCCCGATTAAGGGGTAGACCTGGTGGCCGCCTGGCGCCCGATTAGGCGTAGACCTGGAGGCCTCCTGCCGCTCTGCTTAAGGGGTAGACCTGGTGGCGCCTGCACGCCCCCCGATTAAGGGGTAGACCTGAGTGGCCACCTGGTGCCCCCCGATTAAGGGAGTAGACCTGGTGGCCTCCTGGCGCCCGATTAAGGAAGTAGACCTGGTGGCCGCCTGCCGCACCGATAAAGGGTATACCTGGTGGCCGCCCGGCGCCCGACTCAATGGATAGACCTGGTGGCCGCCTGCCGCCCGATTTAAGGATAGACCTGGTGGCCGCCTGCCGCTCCGATTAAGGGGTAGACCTGGTGGCCGCCTGCACGGCCCCATTAAGGGGTAGACCTGGTTTCCGCCGGCATTCCGGCTTAAGGGGGTAGACCTGGTGGCCGCCAGCATTCCCGATTAAGGGGTAGACGTGGTGGCCGCCTGGCGCCCCGTTTAAGGGGTAGACCTGGTGGCCACCTGCCGCCCGATTAAGGGGTAGACCTGGTGGTCGCCTGCAGCCCGATCAAGGGGTAGACCTGGTGTCGCCCGGCATTCCACGCTTAAGGGGTAGACCTGGTGTCCGCCGGCCTTCCCGATTAAGGGGTAGACCTGGTGGCCGCCTGCCGCCCGATTAAGGGGTAGACCTGGTGGCCGCCTGGCGCCCGATTAAGGCGTAGACCTGGAGGCCGCCTGCGGCTCGGCTTAAGGGGTAGACCTGGTGGCCGCCAGGCTCGCTTGATTAAGGGGTAGACCTGGTGGCCTCCTGCCGCCCCGCTTAAGAAGTAGACCTGGTGGCCGCCAGGCGCCCGATTAAGGGGTAGACCTGGTGGCCGCCTGGCGCCAGCAAGGGGGTAGAACTGGTGGCCGCCTGGCGCTCCGATTAAGGGGTAGACCTGGTGGCCGCCGTCATTCCCGATTAAGGGGTAGACCTGGTGTCCGCCCGGCGCCCCGATTAAGGGGTAGACCTGGTGGCTGCCTGCCGCCCCGCCTAGGGGTAGACCTGGTGGCCGCCGGCATTCCCGCTTAAGGGGTAGACCTGGTGTCCGCCTGCGGCCCGATTAAAGGAGTAGACCTGGTGGCCACCTGCCGCCCGCTTAAGGGGTAGACCTGGTGGCCGCCTGGCGCTCCGATAAAGGGGTAGACCTGGTGTCGCCGGCATTCCCGCTTAAGGGGTAGACCTGGTGTTCGCCGGCCTTCCCGATTAAGGAGTAGACCTGGTGTCGTCGGCGTTCCCACTTAAGGGATAGACCTGGTGTTTGCCGGCATTCCCGATTAAGGGGTAGACCTGGTGGTGCGTCTGCAGCCCGATCAAAGGGGGTAGACCTGGTGTCCGCCCGGCATTCCCGCTTAAGGGTAGACCTGGTGTCCGCCAGCATTCCCGCTAAAGGGGTAGACCTGGTGTCCGGCGGCAATCCCGATTAAGGGGTAGACCTAGTGGCCGCCTGCAGCCCGATTAAGGGGTAGACCTGGTGTCCGCCCGGCATTCCCGCTTAAGGGGTAGACCTGGTGTCCGCCGGCCTTCCCGATTAAGGAGTATACCTGGTGTCCGCCGGCATTCCCGCTTAAGGGGTAGACCTGGTGTCCGCCGGCCTTCCCGATTAAGGGGTAGACCTGGTGGCCGCCTGCCGCCCCGATTTAGGGGTAGACCTGGTGGCCGCCTGGCGCCCGATTAAGGGCGTAGACCTGGAGGCCTCCTGCCGCTCTGCTTAAGGGGTAGACCTGGTGGCCGCCTGCCGCCCCATTAAGGGGTAGACCTGGTGGCCACCTGGCGCCCGATTAAGGGGTAGACCTGGTGGCCTCCTGGCGCCCGATTAAGGAGTAGACCTGGTGGCCGCCTGCGCGCACCGATAAGGGGTAGACCTGGTGGCCGCCGGCCGCCCGCTCAATGGATAGGCCTGGTGGCCGCCTGCCGCCCGATTTAAGGATAGACCTGGTGGCCGCCTGCCGCTCCGATTAAGGGGTAGACCTGGTGGCCGCCTGCCGCCCCCATTAAGGGGTAGACCTGGTTTCCGCCCGGCATTCCAGCAAGGGGTAGACCTGGTGGCCGCCAGCATTCCCGATTAAGGGGTAGACGTGGTGGCGCCTGGCGCCCGTTTAAGGGGTAGACCTGGTGTCCGCCGGCCTTCCCGATTAAGGGGTAGACCTGGTGGTCGCCTACGCAGCCCGATCAAGGGGGTAGACCTGGTGTCCGCCGGCATTCCCGTTTAAGGGGTAGACCTGGTGTCCGCCGGCCTTCCCGATTAAGGGGTAGACCTGGTGGCCGCCTGTCGCCCGATTAAGGAATAGACCTGAGTGGCCGCCAGGCGCCCAGCTAAGGGGTAGACCTGGTGGCCTCCTGCCGCCCGCTTAAGGGGTAGACCTGGTGGCCGCCAGGCGCCTTGATTAAGGGGTAGACCTGGTGGCCGCCCGGCGCCCGATTAAGGGGTAGACCTGGTGGCCGCTTGCTGCCCCGATTAAGGGGTAGACCTGGTGGCCGCCAGGCGCCCCGCTTAAGGAGTAGAACTGGTGGCCGCCTGGCGCCCCGATTAAGGGGTAGACCTCGTGGCCTCCTGCCGCCCGCTTAAGGGGTAGACCTGGTGGCCGCCTGGCGCCCGATTAAGGGGTAGACCTGGTGGCCGCCTGGCGCCCGCTAAGGGGTAGACCTGGTGGCCGCCTGGCGCTCCGATTAAGGGGTAGACCTGGTGGCCGCCGTCATTCCCGATTAAGGGGTAGACCTGGTGGCCGCCCGGCGCCTCGATTAAGGGGTAGACCTGGTGGCCGCTGCCGCCCGATTAAGGAGTAGACCTGGTGGCCGCCAGGCGCCCTGCTTAAGGGTAGACCTGGTGGCCGCCAGGCGCCCCCGATTAAGGGGTAGACCTGGTGGCCTCCTGGCGCCCCGATTAAGGGTAGAACCTGGTGGCCGCCGGCATTCCGGCTTAAGGGGTAGACCGGGTGGCCGCCTGCCGCCCCGATTAAGGGGTAGACCTGGTGGCCGCCGGCATTCCCGATTAAGGGGTAGACCTGGTGTCCGCCGGCCTTCCCGATTAAGGGGTAGACCTGGTGTCCGCCGGCCTTCCCGATTAAGGGGTAGACCGGGTGGCCGCCTGCCGCCCGATTAAGGGGTAGACCTGGTGGCGCCGGCATTCCCGATTAAGGGGTAGACCTGGTGTCCGCCGGCCTTCCCGATTAAGGGTAGACCTGGTGGCCGCCGGCATTCCCGCTAAAAGGTAGACCTGGTGTCTGCCGGCATTCCCGCTTAAGGGGTAGACCTGGTGGCCGCCTTTCGCCCGATTAAGGGGTAGACCTGGTGGCCGCCTGCAGCCCGATTAAGGGGTAGACCTGGTGGCTGCCTGCCGCCCCGACTAGGGGTAGACCTGGTGGCCGCCGGCATTCCGGCTTAAGGGGTAGACCTGGTGGCCGCCTGCCGCCCGATTAAGGGGTAGACCTGGTGTTCGCCGGCCTTCCGATTAAGGGGTAGACCTGGTGTCCGCCGGCATTCCCACTTAAGGGATAGACCTGGTGTTTGCCGGCATTCCCGATTAAGGGTAGACCTGGTGGTCGTCTGCCGCCCGATCAAGGGGTAGACCTGGTGTCCGCCGGCATTCCCGCTTAAGGGGTAGACCTGGTGTCCGCCAGCATTCCCGCTAAAGGGGTAGACCTGGTGTCCGGCGGCAATCCCGATAAAGGGGTAGACCTAGTGGCAGCCTGCCGCCCCGATTAAGGGGTAGACCTGGTGTCCGCCGGCATTCCCGCTTAAGGGGTAGACCTGGTGTCCGCCGGCCTTCCCGATTAAGGAGTATACCTGGTGTCCGCCGGCATTCCCGCTTCAGGGGTAGACCTGGTGTCCGCCGGCCTTCCCGATTAAGGGGTAGACCTGGTGGCCGCCTGCCGCCCGATTTAGGGGTAGACCTGGTGGCCGCCTGGCGCCCGATTAAGGCGTAGACCTGGAGGCCTCCTGCCGCTCTGCTTAAGGGGTAGACCTGGTGGCCGCCTGCCGCCCCATTAAGGGGTAGACCTGGTGGCCACCTGGCGCCCGATTAAGGGGTAGACCTGGTGGCCTCCTGGCGCCCGATTAAGGAGTAGACCTGGTGGCCGCCTGCCGCACCGATAAAGGGGTAGACCTGGTGGCCGCCCGGCCGCCCGCTCAATGGATAGGCCTGGTGGCCGCCTGCCGCCCGATTTAAGGATAGACCTGGTGGCCGCCTGCCGCTCCGATTAAGGGGTAGACCTGGTGGCCGCCTGCCGCCCCATTAAGGGGTAGACCTGGTTTCCGCCGGCATTCCAGCTTAAGGGGTAGACCTGGTGGCCGCCAGCATTCCCGATTAAGGGGTAGACGTGGTGGCCGCCTGGCGCCCGTTTAAGGGGTAGACCTGGTGTCCGCCCGGCCTTCCCGATTAAGGGGTAGACCTGGTGGTCGCCTACCGCCCGATCAAGGGGTAGACCTGGTGTCCGCCGGCATTCCCGTTTAAGGGGTAGACCTGGTGTCCGCCGGCCTTCCCGATTAAGGGGTAGACCTGGTGGCCGCCTGTCGCCCGATTAAGGTGTAGACCTGGTGGCCGCCAGGCGCCCAGCTAAGGGGTAGACCTGGTGGCCTCCCTGCTAGCCCGCTTAAGGGGTAGACCTGGTGGCCGCCAGGCGCCTTGATTAAGGGGTAGACCTGGTGGCCGCCCGGCGCCCGATTAAGGGGTAGACCTGGTGGCCGCTTGCTGCCCGATTAAGGGGTAGACCTGGTGGCCGCCAGGCGCCCGCTAAGGAGTAGAACTGGTGGCCGCCTGGCGCCCGATTAAGGGGTAGACCTCGTGGCCTCCTGCCGCCCGACTAAGGGGTAGACCTGGTGGCCGCCTGCCGCCCGATTAAGGGGTAGACCTGGTGGCTGCCTGGCAAGCCCCGACTAGGGGGTAGACCTGGTGGCCGCCCGGCATTCCGGCTAAGGGGTAGACCTGGTGGCCGCCTGCATTCCCGATTAAGGGGTAGACCTGGTGTTCGCCGGCCTTCCGATTAAGGGGTAGACCTGGTGTCCGCCGGCATTCCCACTTAAGGGATAGACCTGGTGTTTGCCGGCATTCCCGATTAAGGGGTAGACCTGGTGGTCGTCCTGCAGCCCGATCAAGGGGAGTAGACCTGGTGTCCGCCGGCATTCCGGCTTAAGGGGTAGACCTGGTGTCCGCCAGCATTCCCGCTAAAGGGGTAGACCTGGTGTCCGACGGCAATCCCGATTAAGGGGTAGACCTAGTGGCCGCCTGCCGCCCGATTAAGGGGTAGACCTGGTGTCCGCCCGGCATTCCGGCTTAAGGGGTAGACCTGGTGTCCGCCGGCCTTCCCGATTAAGGAGTATACCTGGTGTCCGCCGGCATTCCCGCTTCAGGGGTAGACCTGGTGTCCGCCGGCCTTCCCGATTAAGGGGTAGACCTGGTGGCCGCCTGCCGCCCGATTTAGGGGTAGACCTGGTGGCCGCCTGGCGCCCGATTAAGGCGTAGACCTGGAGGCCTCCTGCCGCTCTGCTTAAGGGGTAGACCTGGTGGCCGCCTGCCGCCCCATTAAGGGGTAGACCTGAGTGGCCACCTGGCGCCCGATTAAGGGGTAGACCTGGTGGCCTCCTGGCGCCCCGATTAAGGAGTAGACCTGGTGGCCGCCTGCCGCACCGATAAAGGGGTAGACCTGGTGGCGCCCGGCCGCCCGCTCAATGGATAGACCTGGTGGCCGCCTGCCGCCCGATTTAAGGATAGACCTGAGTGGCGCCTGCACGACTCCGATTAAGGGGTAGACCTGGTGGCCGCCTGCCGCCCCCATTAAGGGGTAGACCTGGTTTCGCCCGGCATTCCACGGCTTAAGGGGTAGACCTGGTGGCCGCCAGCATTCCCCGAATTAAGGGGGTAGGCGTGGTGGCCGCCTGGCGCCCGTTTAAGGGGAGTAGACCTGGTGTCCGCCCGGCCTTCCCGATTAAGGGGTAGACCTGGTGGTCGCCTACCGCCCGATCAAGGGGTAGACCTGGTGTCCGCCCGGCATTCCCGCTTAAGGGGTAGACCTGGTGTCCGCCGGCCTTCCCGATTAAGGGGTAGACCTGGTGGCCGCCTGTCGCCCCGATTAAGGTGTAGACCTGGTGGCCGCCAGGCGCCCAGCTAAGGGGTAGACCTGGTGGCCTCCTGCCGCCCGCTTAAGGGGTAGACCTGGTGGCCGCCAGGCGCCTTGATTAAGGGGTAGACCTGGTGGCCGCCCGGCGCCCGATTAAGGGGTAGACCTGGTGGCCGCTTGCTGCCCCGATTAAGGGGTAGACCTGGTGGCCGCCAGGCGCCCGCTTAGGAGTAGAACTGGTGGCCGCCTGGCGCCCGATTAAGGGGTAGACCTCGTGGCCTCCTGCCGCCCCGCTAGGGGTAGACCTGGTGGCCGCATGGCAAAGCCCGATTAAGGGGGTAGACCTGGTGGCCGCCTGGCGCCCGCTTAAGGGGTAGACCTGAGTAGCGCCCTGGCGCTCGATTAAGGGGTAGACCTGGTGGCCGCCGTCATTCCGATTAAGGGGTAGACCTGGTGGCCGCCCGGCGCTTCGATTAAGGGGTAGACCTGGTGGCCGCTTGCCGCCCGATTAAGGAGTAGACCTGGTGGCCGCCGGCATTCCGGCTTAAGGGTAGACCTGGTGTCCGCCGGCCTTCCCGATTAAGGAGTATACCTGGTGTCCGCCCGGCATTCCACGGCTTAAGGGAGTAGACCTGGGGTGTCCGCCCGGCCTTCCCGCTTAAGGGGTAGACCTGGTGGCAGCCTGCACGCCCGATTTAGGGGTAGACCTGGTGGCCGCCTGGCGCCCGATTAAGGCGTAGACCTGGAGGCCTCCTGCCGCTCTGCTCAAGGGGTAGACCTGGTGGCCGCCTGCACGCCCGATTAAGGAGGTAGACCTGGTGGCCGCCGGCCGCCCTCTCAATGGATAGACCTGGTGGCCGCCTGCAGCCCGATTTAAGAGATAGACCTGGTGTGCCGCCGGCATTCCCACTTAAGGGATAGACCTGGTGTTTGCCGGCATTCCCGATTAAGGGGTAGACCTGGTGGTCGTCTGCCGCCCGATCAAGGGGTAGACCTGGTGTCCGCCGGCATTCCCGCTAAGGGGTAGACCTGGTGTCCGCCAGCATTCCCGCTAAAGGGGTAGACCTGGTGTCCGACGGCAATCCCGATTAAGGGGTAGACCTAGTGGCCGCCTGCAGCCCCGATTAGGGGGTAGACCTGGTGTCCGCCCGGCATTCCCGCTTAAGGGGTAGACCTGGTGTCCGCCGGCCTTCCCGATTAAGGAGTATACCTGGTGTCCGCCCGGCATTCCCGCTTCAGGGGTAGACCTGGTGTCCGCCGGCCTTCCCGATTAAGGGGTAGACCTGGTGGCCGCCTGCCGCCCGATTTAGGGGTAGACCTGGTGGCAGCCTGGCAGCCCGATTAAGGCGTAGACCTGGAGGCCTCCTGCCGGCTCTGCTTAAGGGGTAGACCTGGTGGCCGCCTGCCGCCCCATTAAGGGGTAGACCTGGTGGCCACCTGGCGCCCCGATTAAGGGGAGTAGACCTAGTGGCCTCCTGGCGCCCCGATTAAGGAGTAGACCTGGTGGCACGCCTGCACGGCACCGATAAAGGGGTAGACCTGGTGGCCGCCCGGCGCCCGACTCAATGGATAGGCCTGGTGGCGCCTGCGCCCGAGTTTAAGGATAGACCTGGTGGCGCCTGCACGACTCCGATTAAGGGGTAGACCTGGTGGCCGCCTGCCGCCCCATTAAGGGGTAGACCTGGTTTCCGCCGGCATTCCCGCTTAAGGGGTAGACCTGGTGGCCGCCAGCATTCCCGATTAAGGGGTAGACGTGGTGGCCGCCTGGCGCCCACGTTTAAGGGAGTAGACCTGGTGTCCGCCGGCCTTCCCGATTAAGGGGTAGACCTGGTGGTCGCCTACGCAGCCCCGATCAAGGGGTAGACCTGGTGTCCGCCGGCATTCCCGCTTAAGGGGTAGACCTGGTGTCCGCCGGCCTTCCGATTAAGGGGTAGACCTGGTGGCCGCCTGTCGCCCGATTAAGGTGTAGACCTGGTGGCCGCCAGGCGCCCCGCTAATGGGTAGACCTGGTGGCCTCCTGCCGCCCGCTAAGGGGTAGACCTGGTGGCCGCCAGGCGCCTTGATTAAGGGGTAGACCTGGTGGCCGCCCGGCGACCCGATTAAGGGGTAGACCTGGTGGCCGCTTGCTGTCCCGATTAAGGGGTAGACCTGGTGGCCGCCAGGCGCCCCGCTAAGGAGTAGAACTGGTGGCCGCCTGGCGCCCGATTAAGGGGTAGACCTGCGTGGCCTCCTGCCGCCCGCTTAAGGGGTAGACCTGGTGGCCGCCTGGCGCCCGATTAAGGGGTAGACCTGGTGGCCGCCTGGCGCTCCGCTTAAGGGGTAGACCTGGTGTCCGCCTGGCGCTTCCCGATTAAGGGGTAGACCTGGTGTCCGCCGGCATTCCCGATTAAGGGGTAGACCTGGTGTCCGCCGGCCTTCCCGATTAAGGGGTAGACCTGGTGGCCGGCTGCCGCCCGATTAAGGGGTAGACCTGGTGTCCGCCGGCATTCCCGCTTAAGGGGTAGACCTGGTGTCCGCCGGCCTTCCCGATTAAGGAGTATACCTGGTGTCCGCCGGCATTCCCGCTTAAGGGGTAGACCTGGTGTCCGCCGGCCTTCCCGTTTAAGGGGGTAGACCTGGTGGCCGCCTGCCGCCCGATTTAGGGGTAGACCTGGTGGCCGCCTGGCGCCCGATTAAGGCGTAGACCTGGAGGCCTCCTGCCGCTCTGCTTAAGGGGTAGACCTGGTGGCCGCCTGCCGCCCCGATTAAGGGGTAGACCTGGTGGCCACCTGGCGCCCGATTAAGGGGTAGACCTGGTAGGCCTCCTAGCCCGATTAAGGAGTAGACCTGGTGGCCGCCTGCCGCACCGATAAAGGGGTATACCTGGTGGCGCCCGGCGCCCGACTCAATGGATAGACCTGGTGGCGGCGCCTGCGGCCCGATTTAAGGATAGACCTGGTGGCGCCTGCACGGCTCCGATTAAGGGGTAGACCTGGTGGCCGCCTGCCGCCCCATTAAGGGGTAGACCTGGTGTCCCGCCGGCATTCCGGCTTAAGGGGTAGACCTGGTGTCCGCCGGCATTCCCGCTAAAGGGGTAGACCTGGTGTCCGACGGCCTTCCGAATAAGGGTAGACCTAGTGGCCGCCTGCCGCCCGATTAAGGGGTAGACCTGGTGTCCGCCGGCATTCCCGCTTAAGGGGTAGACCTGGTGTCCGCCGGCCTTCCCGATTAAGGGGTAGACCTGGTGTCCGCCGGCCATTCCCGACTAAGGGGTAGACCTGGTGTCCGCCGGCATTCCCGACAAAGGGTAGACCTAGTGGCCGCCTGCATTCCCGATTAAGGGGTAGACCTGGTGTCCGCCGGCATTCCCGCTTAAGGGGTAGACCTGGTGTCCGCCGGCATTCCCGATTAAGGGGTAGACCTGGTGTCCGCCGGCCTTCCGGATTAAGTGGTAGACCTGGTGTCCGCCCGGCATTCCCGCTTATGGGGTAGACCTGGTGTCCGCCGGCATTCCCGCTTAAGGGGTAGACCTGGTGTTCGCCCGGCCTTCCGATTAAGGGGTAGACCTGGTGTCCGCCGGCATTCCCGCTTAAGGGGTAGACCTGGTGTCTGCCGGCCTTCCCGATTAAGAGGTAGACCTGGTGTTAGTCTGCCGCCCCAGATCAAGGGGTAGACCTGGTGTCCGCCGGCATTCCCGCTTAAGGGGTAGTCCTGGTGCCCGCCGGCCTTCCCGAGTAAGGGGTAGACCTGGTGGCCGCCTGCCGCCCGATTTAGGGGTAGACCTGGTGGCCGCCTGGCGCCCGATTAGCGTAGACCTGGAGGCCTCCTGCCGGCTCTGCTTAAGGGGTAGACCTGGTGGCCGCCTGCCGCCCCCATTAAAGGGTAGACCTGGTGGCCACCTGGCGCCCCGATTAAGGGGTAGACCTGGTGGCCTCGCATGCCCGATTAAGGAGTAGACCTGGTGCGCCTGCCGCACCCGATAAAGGGGTATACCTGGTGGCCGCGCCGCCCGCTCAATGGATAGACCTGGTGGCCTCCTGCCGCGATTTAAGGATAGACCTGGTGGCCGCCTGCCGCTCCGATTAAGGGGTAGACCTGGTGGCCGCCTGCCGCCCCATTAAGGGGTAGACCTGGTGTCCGCCGGCATTCCCGCTAAGGGGTAGACCTGGTGGCCGCCAGCATTCCCGATTAAGGGGTAGACCTGGTGGCCGCCTGGCGCCCGTTGAAGGTAGACCTGGTGTCGCCGGCCTTCCCGATTAAGGGGTAGACCTGGTGGTCGCCTGCCGCCCGATCAAGGGGTAGACCTGGTGTCCGCCGGCATTCCCGATTAAGGGGTAGACCTGGTGTCCGCCGGCCTTCCGATTAAGGGGTAGACCTGGTGGCGCCTGCATCAGCGATTAAGGGGTAGACCTGGTGTGCCCGGCGCCCGATAGGCGTAGACCTGAGGCCGCCTCGCCGCCCAGCTAAGGGGTAGACCTGGTGGCCGCCCGGCGCCCGATTAAGGGGTAGACCTGGTGTGCCGCCGTCATTCCGATTAAGGGGTAGACCTGGTGTCCGCCGGCGCCTCGATTAAGGGGTAGACCTGGTGGCCGCTTGCGGCCCGATTAAAGGTAGACCTGGTGGCCGCCGGCATTCCCGGTAAGGGGTAGACCTGGTGGCCGCCCGGCGCCTCGATTAAGGGGTAGACCTGGTGGCCTCCTGCGCTCCAGCAAGAGTGAGACCTGAGTGTCGCCTGGCATTCCGATTAAGGGGTAGACCTGGTGGTCGTAGGCGCCCATGATTAAGGGGTAGACCTGGTGGCCTCCTGCTGCCCAGCTTAAGAAGTAGACCTGGTGCGCCATGGCGCCCGATTAAGGGGTAGACCTGGTGGCCGCCTGGCGCTCCGATTAAGAGGTAGAACTGGTGGCCGCCTGGCGCCCGATTAAGAGGTGAGACCTGGTGGCGCCGTCATTCCTGATTAAGGGGTAGACCTGTGTCCGCCCGGCGCCCCCGATTAAGGGGTAGACCTGGTGGCCGCTTGCCGCCCGATTAAGGAGTAGACCTGGTGGCCGCCAGGCGCCCGCTTAAGGGGTAGACCTGGTGGCCGCCGGCACGCCCGATTAGAGGTGAGACCTGGTGGCTGCCTGCCGCCCGCCTAAGGGGTAGACCTGGTGGCCGCCGGCATTCCGGCAAGGGATAGACCTGGTGGCCGCCTGCCGCCCCGATTACAGGGGTAGACCTGGTGGCCACCTGCCGCCCGATTAAGGGGTAAACCTGGTGGCCGCCTGGCGCCCGATAGAGGGTAGACCTGGTGGCCGCCCGACATTCCCGCTAAGTAGTAGACCTGGTGTCCGCCGGCATTCCCGCTTAAGGGGTAGACCTGGTGTCCGCCTGGCCTTCCCGCTTAAGGGGTAGACCTGGTGTCCGCCGGCATTCCCGCTAAAGGGTAGACCTGGTGTCCGCCGGCCTTCCCCGATTGAGGTGTAGACCTGGTGTCCGCCGGCCTTCCCGATTAAGGAGTATACCTGGTATCCGCCGGCCTTCCCGCTAAGGGTTAGACCTGGTGTCCGCCGGCATTCCCGGCCAGGGTAGACCTGGTGGCCGCCGGCATTCCCGATTAAGGGGTAGACCTGGTGTCCGCCTGGCATTCCCGATGAAGGGGTAGACCTGGTGTCCGCCGGCCTTCCCTGATTAAGGGGTAGACCTGGTGGCGCCTGCCGCCCGATTCAGGGGCAGACCTGGTGCGCCTAGGGCCGACGGCGTAGACCTGAGGCGCCTGCCGCTCCGCTTAAGGGGTAGACCTGAGTGGCCGCCAGGCGTCCCGATTAGGGGTAGACCTGGTGTCGTCCGGCATTCCCGAAATTAGAACTCGTGGCGTCAGCGCCCGATTGGTAGACCTGGTAGCCTGCCCCGATCAAGGGGTAGACCTGGCGGCCGCCAGGCACTCCGCGCAACTGGTGAGACCTGGTGGTCCGGCAGGCGCCTTGGTAAGGGGTAGACCTGGTGGCCGTCCTGCCGCCCGCTTAAGGGGTAGACCTGGTGGCCGCCGGCATTCCCGCTAAAGGGGTAGACCTGGGGTCCGCCGGCCTTCCCGACAAGGGGTAGACCTGGTGTCCGCCGGCATTCCCGCCAAGTAGTAGACCTGGTGTCCGCGGCATTCCCGCTTAAGGGGTAGACCTGGTGTCCGCCGGCCTTCCCGCTTAAGGGGTAGACCTGGTGTCCGCCCGGCATTCCCGCTAAAGGGGTAGCCCTGGTGTCCGGCTGGCCTTCCCGATTAAGGGTAGACCTGGTGTCCGCCTGGCCTTCCGATCAAGAGTATACATGGTATCGCCCGGCCTTCCGCTTAAGGGTTAGACCTGTTGTCCGCCGGCATTTCCGATAAGGGGTAGACCTGGTGGCCGCGGCATTCCCGTTAAGGGTTAGACCTAGTGTCCGCCGGCATTCCCGGCAAGGGTAGACCTGGTGTCCGCCGGCCTTCCCGATTAAAGGGTAGACCTAGTGGTCCGCCTGCCGCCCGATCAAGGGGTAGACCTGGTGTCGCCCGGCATTCCCGACTTAAGGGGTAGACCTGGTGTCCGCCGGCCTTCCGATTAAGGGGTAGACCTGGTGGCCGCCCGCCGCCCGATTAAGGGTAGACCTGGTCGCCTGGGGCCCGATAGCGTGAACCTGGAGGCCGCCTGCCGCTCGGCTAAGGGGTAGACCTGGTGGCCGCCAGGCGCCCGATTAAGGGGTAGACCTGGTGGCCGCCGTCATTCCGATTAAGGGGTAGGACTTCGTGGCCGCCGGCGCCCGCTAAGGGTAGACCTGGTGGCCGCATGCCGCCCGATTAAGGGGTAGACCTGGTGGCCGCCAGGCGCCCGCTTAAGGGGTAGACCTGGTGGCCGCCAGGCGCCCAGCAAGGGGTAGACCTGAGTGGCCGCCAGGCGCCCGATCAAGGGGTAGACCTGGTGGCCTCCTGCCGCCCGATTAAGGGGTAGACCTGGTGGCCGCCAGGCGCCCGCTTAAGGGGTAGACCTGGTGGCCGCCTGCCGCCCGCTAAGGGGTAGACCTGGTGGCCGCCAGGCCGCCGATTAAGGGGTAGACCTGGTGGCCGCCTGGCGCCCCGATTAAGGAGTAGACCTGGTGGCCGCCAGGCGCCCGATTAAGGGGTAGACCTGGTGGCCTCCTGCCGCCCAGCTTAAGGGGTAGACCTGGTGGCCGCCAGGCGCCCGATTAAGGGGTAGACCTGGTGGCCGCCTGTCGCCCGCTTAAGGAGTAGACCTGGTGGCCGCCTGGCGCTCCGATTAAGGGGTAGACCTGGTGGCCGCCGTCATTCCCGATTAAGGGGTAGACCTGGTGGCCGCCAGGCGCCTCGATTAAGCGGTAGACCTGGTGGCCGCTTGCAGCCTCGATTAAGGAGTAGACCTGGTGGCCGCCAGGCGCCCTGCTTAAGGGGTAGACCTGGTGGCCGCCTGCCGCCCGGCAAAGGGGTAGACCTGGTGGCCGCCAGGCGCCCGCTAAAGGGTAGACCTGGTGGCCTCCTGCCGGCCCTGCTTAAGGGGTAGACCTGGTGGCCGCCAGGCGCCTTGATTTAGGGGGTAGACCTGGTGGCCTCCTGCCGCCCGCTTAAGAAATAGACCTGATAGCGCCAGGGCGCCCGATTAAGGGGTAGACCTGGTGGCCGCCCGGCGCCCGATTAAGGGGTAGACCTGGTGGCCTCCTGGCGCCCTGATTAAGGGGTAGACCTTGTGGCCGCCGGCATTCCCGCTTAAGGGGTAGACCGGGTGGCCGCCTGCCGCCCGATTAAGGGGTAGACCTGGTGGCCGCCGGCATTCCCGCTAAGGGGTAGACCTGGTGTCCGCCGGCCTTCCCGATTAAGGGGTAGACCTGGTGGCGCTGGCATTCCCGCTTAAAGGTAGACCTGGTGTCCGCCGGCATTCCCGCTAAGGGTAGACCTGGTGGCCGCCTGGCGCCCGATTAAGGGGTAGACCTGGTGGCCGCCGGCCGCCCGATTAAGAGGTAGACCTGGTGGCTGCCTGCCGCCCCGCCTAGGGGTAGACCTGGTGGCCGCCGGCATTCCCGCTTAAGGGGTAGACCTGGTGGCCGCCTGCCGCCCGACTAAGGGGTAGACCTGGTGGCCACCTGCCGCTCCCGATTAAAGGGGTAGACCTGGTGGCCGCCTGGCGCTCCGATAAAGGGGTAGACCTGGTGTCGCCCGGCATTCCCGCTAAGTAGTAGACCTGGTGTCCGCCGGCATTCCCGCTTAAGGGGTAGACCTGGTGTCCGCCCGGCCTTCCGGCTAAGGGGTAGACCTGGTGTCCGCCGGCATTCCGCTAAAGGGGTAGACCTGGTGTCCGCCGGCCTTCCGATTAAGGGGTAGACCTGGTGTCCGCCCGGCCTTCGATTAAGAGGTAGACATGGTGTCCGCCCGGCCTTCCAGCTTAAGGGTTAGACCTGGTGTCGCCGGCATTCCGAGTAAGGGTAGACCTGAGCCCCGGCATTCCCGGTGACCGGTGTCCGCCGGCATTCCGGCAAGGAGTAGACCTGGTGTCCGCCGGCATTCCCGATTAAGGGGTAGACCTGGTGGCCGCCTGCAGCCCCGATCAAGGGGTAGACCTGGTGTCCGCCGGCATTCCGGCTTAAGGGGTAGACCTGGTGTCCGCCGGCCTTCCGATTAAAGGGGTAGACCTGGTGGCCGCCTGCCGCCCGATTAAGGGGTAGACCTGGTGGCCGCCTGGGGCCCGATTAAGGGCGATAGACCTGGAGGCCGCCTGCCGCTCGGCTAAGGGTAGACCTGGTGACGCCAGGCGCGCCCGATTAAGGGGTAGACCTGGTGGCCGCCGTCATTCCCGATAAGGGGTAGAACTGCGTGGCCGCCCGGCGCCCGATTAAGGGGTAGACCTGGTGGCCAGCTTGCGCCCGATTAAGGGGTAGACCTGAGTGGCGCTAGGCGCCTTGATTAGGAGTTAGACCTGGTGGCCTCCTGCCGCCCATTTAGAAGTAGACCTGGTGGCCGCCAGGCGCCCGACTTAAGGGGTAGACCTGGTGGCCGCCGCCGATCCCGATTAAGAGGTAGACCTGGTGGCCGCCAGGCGCCCGATTAAGGGGTAGACCTGGTGGCCGCCTGCCGCCCTAACTAAGGGGTAGACCTGGTGGCCGCCGGCGCCTTGATTAAGGGTTAGACCTGGTGGCCTCCTGCCGCCCCTCTTTAGAAGTAGACCTGGTGGCCGCCAGGCGCCCGCTTAAGGGGTAGACCTGGTGGCCGCCCGGCGCCCGATTAAGGGGTAGACCTGAGTGGCCTCCTGGCGCCCTGATTAAGGGGTAGACCTTGTGGCCGCCGGCATTCCCCGCTTAAGGGGTAGACCGGGTGGCCGCCTGCCGCCCGATTAAGGGGTAGACCTGGTGGCCGCCGGCATTCCAGCTAAGGGGTAGACCTGGTGTCCGCCGGACTTCCCGATTAAGGGTAGACCTGGTGGCGCTGGCATTCCCGCTTAAAGGTAGACCTGGTGTCCGCCGGCATTACACGCTTAAGGGGTAGACCTGGTGGCCGCCTGGCGCCCGATTAAGGGAGTAGACCTGGTGGCCGCCGGCCGCCCGATTAAGAGGTAGACCTGGTGGCTGCCTGCAGCCCACGCCCTAGGGGTAGACCTGGTGGCAGCCGGCATTCCCGCTTAAGGGGTAGACCTGGTGGCCGCCTGCCGCCCCGATTAAGGGGTAGACCTGGTGGCCGCCTGCCGCCCGATTAAGGGGTAAACCGGGTGGCCGCCTGGCGCTCCGATAAAGGGGTAGACCTGGTGGCCGCCCGGCATTCCCGCTTAAGTAGTAGACCTGGTGTCCGCCCGGCATTCCCGGCTTAAGGGGTAGACCTGGTGTCCGCCCGGCCTTCCCGCTTAAGGGGTAGACCTGGTGGCCGCCTGGCTCGCCCGATTAAGGGGGTAGACCTGGTGGCCGCCGGCCGCCCGATTAAGAGGTAGACCTGGTGGCTGCCTGCCGCCCCGCCTAGGGGTAGACCTGGTGGCAGCCGGCATTCCCGCTTAAGGGGTAGACCTGGTGGCCGCCGCCCTGATTAAGGGGTAGACCTGGTGGCCGCCTGCAGCCCGATTAAGGGGTAGACCTGGTGGCCGCCTGGTAGCCCCGATTAAGGCGTGGACCTGGAGGCCGCCTGCCGCTCCGGCTTAAGGGGTAGACCTGGTGGCCGCCAGGCGCCCGATTAAGGGGTAGACCTGGTGGCCGCCGTCATTCCCGATTAAGGGGTAGAACTCGTGGCCGCCCGGCGCCCGATTAAGGGGTAGACCTGGTGGCCGCTTGCCGCCCGATTAAGGGGTAGACCTGGTGGCCGCCCAGGCGCCCGCTTAAGGGGTAGACCTGAGTGGCCGCCAGGCGCCCGCTCAAGGGGTAGACCTGGTGGCCGCCAGGCGCCTCGATTAAGGGGTAGACCTGGTGGCCTCCTGCCGCCCCGCTTAAGGGTAGACCTGGTGGCCGCCAGGCGCCCGATAAGGGGTAGACCTGGTGGCCGCCTGGCGCCCGCTTAAGGGAGTAGACCTGGTGGCCGCCTGGCGCTCCGATTAAGGGGTAGACTTGGTGGCGGCCGTCATTCCGGATTAAGGGGTAGACCTGGTGGCCGCCCGGCGCCCTCGATTAAGCGGTAGACCTGCTGGCCGGCTGCCGCTTCGATTAAGGAGTAGACCTGGTGGCGGCCAGGCGCCCCTGCTTAAGGGGTAGACCTGGTGGCCTCCTGCCGCCCGATTAAGGGGTAGACCTGGTGGCCGCCAGGCGCCCGCTTAAGGGGTAGACCTGGTGGCCTCCTCCCGCCCTGCTTAACGGGTAGACCTGGTGGCCGCCAGGCGCCTTGATTAAGGGGTAGACCTGGTGGCCTCCTGCCGCCCCGCTTAAGAAGTAGACCTGGTGGCCGCCAGGCGCCCGATTAAGGGGTAGACCTGGTGGCCGCCTGGCGCCCGCTTAAGGGGTAGAACTGGTGGCCGCCTGGCGCTCCGATTAAGGGGTTGACCTGGTGGCCGCCCGTCATTCTCCGATTAAGGGGTAGACCTGGTGTCCGCCCGGCGCCCGATTAAGGGGTAGACCTGGTGGCCGCTTGCCGGCGATTAAGGAGTAGACCTGGTGGCCGCCAGGCGCCCCGCTTAAGGGGTAGACCTGGTGGCCGCCCGGCGCCCCGATTAAGGGGTAGACCTGGTGGCCTCCTGGCGCCCTGATTAAGGGGTAGACCTTGTGGCCGCCGGCATTCCCGCTTAAGGGGTAGACCGGGTGGCCGCCTGCCGCCCCGATTAAGGGGTAGACCTGGTGGCCGCCGGCATTCCCGCTTAAGGGGTAGACCTGGTGTCCGCCGGCCTTCCCGATTAAGGGGTAGACCTGTTGGCGCTGGCATTCCCGCTTAAAAGGTAGACCTGGTGTCCGCCGGCATTCCCGCTTAAGGGGTAGACCTGGTGGCCGCCTGGCGCCCCGATTAAGGGGTAGACCTGGTGGCCGCCGGCCGCCCCGATTAAGAGGTAGACCTGGTGGCTGCCTGCCGCCCCGCCTAGGGGGTAGACCTGGTGGCCGCCGGCATTCCCGCTTAAGGGGTAGACCTGGTGGCCGCCTGCCGCCCCGATTAAGGGGTAGACCTGGTGGCCGCCTGCCGCCCCGATTAAGGGGTAAACCTGGTGGCCGCCTGGCGCTCCGATAAAGGGGTAGACCTGGTGGCCGCCGGCATTCCCGCTTAAGTAGTAGACCTGGTGTCCGCCGGCATTCCCGCTTAAGGGGTAGACCTGGTGTCCGCCGGCCTTCCCGCTTAAGGGGTAGACCTGGTGTCCGCCGGCATTCCCGCTAAAGGGGTAGACCTGGTGTCCGACGGCCTTCTCGATTAAGGGGTAGACCTGGTGTCCGCCGGCCTTCCCGATTAAGGAGTATACATGGTATCCGCCGGCCTTCCGGCTTAAGGGTTAGACCTGGTGTCCGCCGGCATTCCCGGCTTAAGGGGTAGACCTGGTGGCCGCCGGCATTCCCGATTAAGGGGTAGACCTGATGTCCGCCGGCATTCCCGCTTAAGGGGTAGACCTGGTGTCCGCCGGCCTTCCGATTAAGGGGTAGACCTAGTGGTCGCCTGCCGCCCGATCAAGGGGTAGACCTGGTGTCCGCCGGCATTCCCGCTTAAGGGGTAGACCTGGTGTCCGCCGGCCTTCCCGATTAAGGGGTAGACCTGGTGGCCGCCTGCCGCCCGATTAAGGGGTAGACCTGGTGGCCGCCTGGCGCCCGATTAAGGCGTAGACCTGGAGGCCGCCTGCCGCTCCGCTTAAGGGGTAGACCTGGTAGCCGCCAGGCGCCCGAATAAGGGGTAGACCTGGTGGCCGCCGTCATTCCCGATTAAGGGGTAGGAACTGCGGTCGCCCGGCGCCCGATTAAGGGGTAGACCTGGTGGCCGCTTGCCGCCCGATTAAGGGGTAGACCTGGTGGCCGCCAGGCGCCCGCTTAAGGGGTAGACCTGGTGGCCGCCAGGGCGCCTTGATTAAGGGGTAGACCTGGTGGCCTCCTGCCGCCCCCGCTTAAGGGGTAGACCTGGTGGCCGGCCAGGCGCCCCGATTAAGGGGTAGACCTGGTGGCCGCCTGGCGCCCGCTTAAGGGGTAGACCTGGTGTACGCCTGGCGCCTCCGATTAAGGGGTAGACCTGGTGGCCGCCGTCATTCCGGATTAAGGGTAGACCTGGTGGCTGCCCGGCTTCTCCATTGCCGGTAGACCTGGTGGCCGCTTGCCGCCTCGATTAAGGAGTAGACCTGGTGGCCGCCAGGCGCCCTGCTTAAGGGGTAGACCTGGTGGCCTCCTGCCGCCCCGCTTAAGGGGTAGACCTGGTGGCCGCCAGGCGCCCCGCTAAAAAGGTAGACCTGGTGGCCTCCTGCCGCCCTGCTTAAGGGGTAGACCTGGTGGCCGCCAGGCGCCTTGATTAAGGGGTAGACCTGGTGGCCTCCTGCCGCCCCGCTTAAGAAGTAGACCTGGTGACGCCAGGCGCCCGATTAAGGGGTAGACCTGGTGGCCGCCCGGCGCCCGATTAAGGGGTAGACCTGGTGGCCTCCTGGCGCCCTGATTAAGGGGTAGACCTTGTGGCCGCCCGGCATTCCCGCTTAAGGGGTAGACCGGGTGGCCGCCTGCCGCCCGATTAAGGGGTAGACCTGGTGGCCGCCGGCATTCCCGCTTAAGGGTAGACCTGGTGTCCGCCGGCATTACCGCTTAAGGGGTAGACCTGGTGGCCGCCTGGCGCCCCGATTAAGGGGTAGACCTGGTGGCCGCCGGCCGCCCCGATTAAGAGGTAGACCTGGTGGCTGCCTGCCGCCCCGCCTAGGGGGTAGACCTGGTGGCCGCCGGCATTCCCGCTTAAGGGGTAGACCTGGTGGCCGCCTGCCGCCCCGATTAAGGGGTAGACCTGGTGGCCACCTGCCGCCCCGATTAAGGGGTAAACCTGGTGGCCGCCTTCGGCGCTCCGATAAAGGGGTAGACCTGGTGGCCGCCGGCATTCCCGCTTAAGTAGTAGACCTGGTGTCCGCCGGCATTCCCGCTAAGGGGTAGACCTGGTGTCCGCCGGCCTTCCCGCTAAGGGGTAGACCTGGTGTCCGCCGGCATTCCCGCTAAAGGGGTAGACCTGGTGTCCGACGGCCTTCCCGATTAAGGGGTAGACCTGGTGTCCGCCGGCCTTCCGATTAAGGAGTATACATGGTATCCGCCGGCCTTCCCGCTTAAGGGTTAGACCTGGTGTCCGCCGGCATTTCGAGAAAGGGGTAGACCTGGTGGCCGCCGGCATTCCCGATTAAGGGGTAGACCTGGTGTCCGCCGGCATTCCCGCTTAAGGGGTAGACCTGGTGTCCGCCGGCCTTCCCGATTAAGGGGTAGACCTGGTGGTCGCCTGCCGCCCCGATCAAGGGGTAGACCTGGTGTCCGCCGGCATTCCCGCTTAAGGGGTAGACCTGGTGTCCGCCGGCCTTCCCGATTAAGGGGTAGACCTGGTGGCCGCCTGCCGCCCCGATTAAGGGGTAGACCTGGTGGCCGCCTGGGGCCCCGATTAAGGCGTAGACCTGGAGGCCGCCTGCCGCTCCGCTTAAGGGGTAGACCTGGTGGCCGCCAGGCGCCCCGATTAAGGGGTAGACCTGGTGGCCGCCGTCATTCCCGATTAAGGGGTAGAACTCGTGGCCGCCCGGCGCCCCGATTAAGGGTAGACCTGGTGGCCGCTTGCGCAGCCCGATTAAGGGGTAGACCTGGTGGCCGCCAGGCGCCCCGCCAAGGGGTAGACCTGGTGGCCGCCAAGGCGCCTTGATTAAGGGGTAGACCTGGTGGCCTCCTGCCAGCCCGCTTAAGGGGTAGACCTGGTGGCCGCCAGGCGCCCGATTAAGGGGTAGACCTGGTGGCCGCCTGGCGCCCCGCTTAAGGGGTAGACCTGGTGGCCGCCTGGCGCTCCGATTAAGGGGTAGACTTGGTGGCGGCCGTCATTCAGGATTAAGGGGTAGACCTGGTGGCCGCCCGGCGCCTCGATTAAGCGGTAGACCTGGTGGCCGCTTGCCGCCTCGATTAAGGAGTAGACCTGGTGGCCGCCAGGCGCCCTGCTTAAGGGGTAGACCTGGTGGCCTCCTGCCGCCCCGCTTAAGGGGTAGACCTGGTGGCCGCCAGGCGCCCCGCTTAAGGGGTAGACCTGGTGGCCTCCTGCCGCCCTGCTTAACGGGTAGACCTGGTGGCCGCCAGGCGCCTTGATTAAGGGGTAGACCTGGTGGCCTCCTGCCGCCCCGCTTAAGAAGTAGACCTGGTGGCCGCCAGGCGCCCCGATTAAGGGGTAGACCTGGTGGCCGCCTGGCGCCCCGCTTAAGGGGTAGAACTGGTGGCCGCCTGGCGCTCCGATTAAGGGGTAGACCTGGTGGCCGCCGTCATTCCCGATTAAGGGGTAGACCTGGTGTCCGCCCGGCGCCCCGATTAAGGGGTAGACCTGGTGGCCGCTTGCCGAAGCGATTAAGGAGTAGAACTGGTGGCCGCCAGGCGCCCCGCTTAAGGGGTAGACCTGGTGGCCGCCCGGCGCCCGATTAAGGGGTAGAACTGGTGGCCTCCTGGCGCCCTGATTAAGGGGTAGACCTTGTGGCCGCCGGCATTCCCCGGATTAAGGGGTAGACCTGGTGGCCGCCTGCCGCCCGCTTAAGGGGTAGACCTGGTGGCCGCCTGGCACCCCGATTAAGGCGTAGACCTGGAAGGCCGCCCTGCCGGCTCCGCTTAAGGGGTAGACCTGGTAGCGCCAGGCGCCTGATGGTGGCAGACCTGGTGCGCCGTCATTCCCGATTAAGGGGTAGACCTGGTGGCCGCCCGGCGCCCGATTAAGGAGTAGACCTGGTGCCCGCTTGCCGCCCGATTAAGGGGTAGACCTGGTGGCCGCCAGGCGCCCGCTTAAGGGGTAGACCTGGTGGCCGCCTGGCGCCCCGCTTAAGGGGTAGACCTGGTGGCCGCCTGGCGCCCGATTAAGGGGTAGACCTGGTGGCCGCCGTCATTCCCCCGATTAAGGGGTAGACCTGGTGGCCGCCCGGCAGCCCGATTAAGGGGTAGACCTGAGTGGCCGCTTGCCGCCCGATTAAGGAGTAGACCTGGTGGCCGCCAGGCGCCCGCTAAGAAGTAGACCTGGTGGCCGCCCGGCGCCCGATTAAGGGGTAGACCTGGTGGCCGCCCGGCGCCCGATTAAGGGGTAGACCTGGTGGCCGCCCGGCATTCCGCTTAAGGGGTAGACCTGGTGGCCGCCTGCCGCCCGATAAAGGGGTAGACCTGGTGGCCTCCGGCCGCCCCGATTAAGAGGTAGACCTGGTGGCGGCCTGCCGCCTTGCTAAGGTTTAGACCTGGTGGCCGCCGGCATTCCCGCTAAGGGTAGACCTGGTGGCCGCCTGCCGCCCGATTAAGGGGTAGACCTGGTGGCCACCTGCCGCCCGATTAAGGGGTAGACCTGGTGTCCGCCGGCCTTCCGATTAAGGGGTACACATGGTGGCCGCCGGCCTTCCCGATTAAGGGTAGACCTGGTGTCCGCCGGCATTCCCGCTTAAGGGGTAGACCTGGTGTCCGCCGGCCTTCCCGATTAAGGGTAGACCTGGTGGCCGCCTGCCGCCCGAAGAAGGGGTAGACCTGGTGTCCGCCGGCATTCCCGGTTAAGGGGTAGAACTTGTGTCCGCCGGCCTTCCCGCTAAAGGGTAGACCTGGTGTCCGCCGGCATTCCCGCTTAAGGGGTAGACCTGGTGTCAGCCGGCCTTCCCGGTTAAGGAGTAGACCTGGTGTCCGCCTGCATTCCCGCTTAAGGGGTAGACCTGGTGTCCGCCGGCATTCCCGCTGAAGGGGTAGACCTGGTGTCCGCCGGCCTTCCCGATTAAGGGGTAGACATGGTGTCCGCCGGCATTCCCGCTTAAGGGGTAGACCTGGTGTCCGCCGGCCTTCCCGATTAAGGGGTAGACCTGGTGGCCGGCTTGCCGCCCGATTAAGGGGTAGACCTGGTGGACGCCTGCCGCCCCCTTAAAATGTAGACCTGTTGGCCGCCTGCCGCCCGCTTAACGGGTAGACCAGGTGGCCGCCTGCATCCCCGATTAACGGGTAGACCTTGTGGCCGCCTGGCGCCCCGATTAAGGGGTAGACCTGGTGGACTCCTGGCGCCCGATTAAGGGGTAGACCTGGTGTCCTCGGCCTTCCGGGATTAAGGGGTAGACCTGGTGTCCGCCGGCCTTCCCGGTAAGGGGTAGACCTGGTGGCCGCCTGCCGCCCGATTAATGGGTAGACCTGGTGACGCCGGCCGCCCCCTTAAGTGGTAGACCTGTTGGCCGCCTGCCGCCCGTTTAACGGGTAGACCTGGTGGCCGCCTGCATCCCCGATTAACGGGTAGACCTGGTGGCCGCCTGGCGCCTCGTTTAAGGGGTAGACCTGGTGGCCTCCTGGCGCCCCGATTAAGGGGTAGACCTGGTGGCCGCCTGTGGCCCCGATTAATGGGTAGACCTGCTGGCCGCCGGCATTCCCGCTTAAGGGGTAGATTTGGTGGCCGCCTGCCGCCCCGATTAAGGGGTAGACCTGGTGGCCGCCTGGCGCCCGATAAAGGGGTATACATAGTGGCCGCCGGCCGCCCGATTAAGGGGTAGACCTGGTGGCCGCCTGCCGCCCGATTTAGGGATAGACCTGGTGGCCGCCTGCCGCTCCGATTAAGGGGTAGACCTGGTGGCCGCCTGCCGCCCCCATTAAGGTGTAGACCTTGTTTCCGCCGGCATTCCCGCTTAAGGGGTAGACCTGGTGTCCGCCGGCATTCCCGATTAAGGGGTAGACCTGGTGGCCGCCTGCCGCCCGATTAAGGGGTAGACCTGGTGGCCCCCAGGCGTCCCGATTAAGGGTAGACCTGGTGGCCGCCTGCATTCCCGATTAAGGGGTAGACCTGGTGGCTGCCAGGCGCCCCGATTAAGGGGTAGACCTGGTGGCCGCCTGGCGCCCCGGTTAAGGGGTAGACCTGGTGTCCGCCGGCCTTCCCGATTAAGGGGTAGACCTGGTGTCCGCCGGCATTCCCGCTTAAGGGGTAGACCTGGTGTCCGCCGGCCTTCCCGATTAAGGGGTAGACCTGGTGGCCGCCTGGCGCCCCGATTAAGGGGTAGACCTGGTGGCCGCCTGCCGCCCCGATTAAGAGGTAGACCTGGTGGCCGCCTGCCGCCCCGCCTAGGGGGTAGACCTGGTGGCCGCCGGCATTCCCGCTTAAGGGGTAGACCTGGTGGCCGCCTGCCGCCCCGATTAAGGGGTAGACCTGTTGTCCTCCTGCATTCCCGATTTAGGGGTAGACCGGGTGGCCGCCTGGCGCTCCGATTAAGGGGTAGACCTGTTGGCCGCTTGCCGCCCCGTTTAACGGGTATACCAGGTGGCCGCCTGCATCCCCGATTAACGGGTAGACCAGGTGGCCGCCTGGCGCTTCCGAATAAGGGGTAGACCTGGTGACCTCCTGGCGCCCCGATTAAGGGGTAGACCTGGTGTCCTCCGCCTTCCCGATTAAGGGGTAGACCTGGTGTCCGCCGGCATTCCCGCTTAAGGGGTAGACCTGGTGTCCGCCGGCCTTCCCGATTAAGGGGTAGACCTGGTGGCCGCCTGCCGCCCGATTAAGGGGTAGACCTGGTGGCCGCCTGCCGCCCCCCTTAAGAGGTAAACCTGTTGCCTGCCTGCCGCCCCGTTTAACGGGTAGACCAGGTGGCCGCCTGCATCCCCGATTAACGGGTAGACCTGGTGGCCGCCTGGCGCCCGATTAAGGGGTAGACCTGGTGGCCACCTGGCGCCCCCGCTTAAGGGGTAGACCTGGTGGCCGCCGGCCTTCCGAGCTTAAGGGGTAGACCTGTTGTCCGCCGTTATTCCCGATTAAGGGGTAGACTTTGTGGCCGCCTGCCGCCCGATTAAAGGGTAGACCTGGTGGCCGTCTGGCGCCCGATTAAGGGGTAGACCTGTTGGCCTCCTGCCGCCCCGCTTAAGGGGTAGACCTGGTGGCCGCCAGGCGCCCCGATTAAGGGAGTAGACCTGGTGGCCGCCTGGCGCCCTCGCTTAAGGGGTAGACCTGGTGTCGCCGGCCTTCCCGATTAAGGGTAGACCTGGTGGCCGCCGGCATTCCCGCTAAGGGGTAGACCTGGTGTCCGCCGGCCTTCCCGATCAAGGGGTAGACCTGGTGGCCGCCTGGCGCTCCGATTAAGGGGTACACCTGGTTGCCGCATGGCTGCCCGATTAAGGGTAGACCTGGTGGCCGCCTGCCGCCCCCTTAAGGGGTAGACCTGTTGGCCGCCTGCCGCCCCGTTTAACGGTAGACCAGGTGGCCGCCAGCGCCCGATTAAGGGGTAGACCTGGTGGCCGCCCTGGCACCCTCGCTTAAGGGGTAGACCTGGTGGCCTCCTGCCGCCCCATTAAGGGTAGACCTGGTGGCCGCCGGCATTCCCGCTTAAGGGGTAGACCTCGTGGCCGCCTGCCACCCTCTTAAGGGGTAGACCTGTTGGCCTCCTGCCGCCCGTTTAATGGGTAGACCAGGTGGCCGCCTGCATCCCGATTAACGGGTAGACCTGGTGGCCGCCTGGCGCCCGATTAAGGTGTAGACCTGGTGGCCGCCTGGCGCCCCGCTTAAGGGGTAGACCTGGTGTTTGCCGGCCTTCCCGATTAAGGGGTAGACCTGGTGTCCGCCGGCATTCCCGCTAAGGGGTAGACCTGGTGTCCGCCGTTATTCCCGATTAAGGGTAGACCTGGTGGCCGCCTGCAGCCCCGATTAAGGGGTAGACCTGGTGGCCGTCTGGCGCCCTGATTAAGGGGTAGACCTGGTGGCCGCCTGCCGCCCGCTTAAGGGTAGACCTGGTGGCCGCCAGGCGCCCAATTAAGGGGTAGACCTGGTGGCCGCCTGGCGCCCGCTAAGGGTAGACCTGGTGTCCGCCACCCTTCCCGATTAAGGGGTAGACCTGGTGGCCTCCGGCATTCCCGCTTAAGGGGTAGACCTGGTGTCCGCCGACCTTCCCGATTAAGGGGTAGACCTGGTGGCCGCCTGTCGCCCGATTAAGGGGTAGACCTGGTGGCCGCCTGCCGCCCGATTAAGAGGTAGACCTGGTGGCCGCCTGCCGCCCCGCCTAGGGTGCAGACCTGGTGGCCGCCTGCCGCACCGCTTAAGGGGTATACCTGGTGGCCGCCAGGCGCCCGATTAAGGGGTAGACCTGGTGGCCACCTGCCGCCCGATTAAGGGGTAGACCTGGTGGCCGCCTGGCGCTCCGATTAAGCGGTAGACCTGTTGGCCGCCTGCCGCCCCTTTAACGGGTAGACCTGGTGGCCGCCTGCATCCCGATTAACGGATGAGACCTGGTGGCCGCCTGGCGCCCGATTAAGGGGTAGACCTGGTGGCCTCCTGGCGCCCGATTAAGGGGTAGACCTGGTGTCCTCCGCCTTCCCGCTTAAGGGGTAGACCTGGTGTCCGCCGGCATTCCCGCTTAAAGGGGTAGACCTGGTGTCCGCCTGGCCTTCCGATTAAGGGGTAGACCTGCTGGCCGCGTGCCGCCCCAATTAATGGGTAGACCTGGTGGCCGCCTGCCGCCCCCTTAACGGGTAGACCTGATGGCCGCCTGCCGCCCCATTTAACAGGTAGACCAGGTGGCCGCCTGCATCCCCGATTAACGGGTAGACCTGGTGGCCGCCTGGCGCCCGATTAAGGGGTAGACCTGGTGGCCGCCTGCGCCCGCTTAAGGGGTAGACCTGGTGGCCGCCGGCCTTCCCGATTAAGGGGTAGACCTGGTGTTCGCCGGCATTCCCGCTTAAGGGGTAGACCTGTTGTCGCCGTTATTCCCGATTAAGGTGTAGACCTGGTGGCCGCCTGCCGCCCGATTAAGGGGTAGACCTGGTGGCCGTCTGGCGCCCGATTAAGGGGTAGACCTGGTGACTGCCTGCCGCCCCGCTTAAGGGGTAGACCTGGTGGCCGCCAGGCGCCCGATTAAGGGGTAGACCTGGTGGCCGCCTGGCGCCCGATTAAGGGGTAGACCTGGTGTCCGCCGGCCTTCCCGATTAAGGGGTAGACCTGGTGGCCGCCGGCATTCCCGCTTAAGGGGTTAGACCTGGTGGCCGCCGGCCTTCCCGATTAAGGGGTAGACCTGGTGGCCGCCTGTCGCCCCCGATTTAGGGGTAGACCTGGTGGCCGCCTGCCGCCCGATTAAGAGGTAGACCTGGTGGCCGCCTGCCGCCCCGCCTAGGGGTACACCTGGTGGCCGCTGGCATTCCGGCAAGGGGTAGACCTGGTGGCCGCCTGCCGCCCGATTAGGGGTAGACCTGGTGGCCACCTGCCGCCCCGATTAAGGGGTAGACCTGGTGGCCGCCTGGCGCTCCGATTAAGGGGGTACACCATGGTGTTCGCATGGCGCCCGATTAAGGGGTAGACCTGGTGGCCGCCTGCCGCCCCCTTAAGGGGTAGACCTGTTGGCCGCCTGCCGCCCCGTTTAACGGGTTGACCAGGTGGCCGACTGCCGCCCGATTAAGGGGTAGACCTGGTGGCCGCCTGGCTCTTGGCTTAAGTGGTAGACCTGGTGGCCTCCTGGCGCCCGATTAAGGGGTAGACCTGGTGGCCGCCTGCCGCTCCGATAAAGGGGTATACCTGGTGGCCGCCGGCCGCCCGAATAAGGGGTAGACCTGGTGGCCGCCTGCTGCCCCGATTTAAGGATAGACCTGGTGGCCGCCTGCCGCCCGATTAAGGGGTAGACCTGGTGGCCGCCTGCCGCCCCATTAAGGGGTAGACCTGGTTTCCGCCGGCATTCCCGATTAAGGGGTAGACCTGGTGGCCGCCTGCCATTCCGATTAATGGGTAGACCTGGTGGCCGCCGCCCCCTTAAGGGTAGACCTGTTGGCCTCCTGACGCCCCTTTTAACGGGTAGACCTGGTGGCCGCATGCATCCCCGATTAAGGGGTAGACCTTGTGGCCGCCTGGCCGCCCGGATTAAGGGGTAGACGTGGTGGCCGCCTGGCGCCCGCTTAAGGGGTAGACCTGGTGTCCGCCGGCCTTCCGATTAAGGGGTAGACCTGGTGTCCGCCGGCATTCCCGCTTAAGGGGTAGACCTGGTGTTCGCCGTTATTCCCATATAAGGGGTAGACCTGGTGGCCGCCTGGCGCCCCGCTTAAGGGGTAGACCTGGTGTCCGCCAGCCTTCCCGATTAAGGGGTAGACCTGGTGGCCGCCTGTCGCCCCGATTAAGGGGTAGACCTGGCGGCCGCCTGCCGCCCCGATTAAGAGGTAGACCTGGTGGCCGCCTGCCGCCCCGCCTAGGGTGTAGACCTGGTGGCTGCCGGCATTCCCGCTTAAGGGGTAGACCTGGTGGCCGCCTGCCGCCTTGATTAAGGGGTAGACCTGGTGGCCACCTGCCGCCCCGATTAAGGGGTAGACCTGGTGGCCGCCTGGCGCTCCGATTAAGGGGTACACCTGGTGGCCGCATGGCGCCCCGATTAAGGGGTAGACCTGGTGGACGCCTGCCGCCCCCCTTAAGGGGTAGACCTGTTGGCCGCCTGCCGCCCCGTTTAACGGGTAGACCAGGTGGCCGACTGCCGCCCCGATTAAGGGGTAGACCTGGTGGCCACATGGCGCCCGATTAAGGGGTAGACCTGGTGGCCTCCTGGCGCCCCGCTTAAGGGGTAGACCTGGTGTCCGCCGGCATTCCCGCTGAAGGGGTAGACCTGGTGTCCGCCTGCATTCCCAATTAAGGGGTAGACCTGGTGTCCGCCGGCATTCCCGAGAAAGGGGTAGACCTGTTGTCCGCCTGCATTCCCGATTAAGGGGTAGACCTGGTGGCCGCCGTCATTCCGGATTAAGGGGTAGACCTGGTGGCCGCCCGGCGCCCTCTGATTAAGCGGTAGACCTGGTGTCCGCTTGCCGCCTCGATTAAGGAGTAGACCTGGTGGCCGCCAGGCGCCCCTGCTTAAGGGGTGGACCTGGTGGCCTCCTGCCGCTTCCCGCTTAAGGGGTAGACCTGGTGGCCGCCAGGCGCCTTGATTAAGGGGTAGACCTGGTGGCCTCCTGCCGCCCGCTTAAGAGGTAGACCTGGTGGCCGCCAGGCGCCCGATTAAGGGGTAGACCTGGTGGCCGCCTGGCGCCTGATTAAGGGGTAGACCTGGTGGCCTCCTGGCGCCCTGATTAAGGGGTAGACCTTGTGGCCGCCGGCATTCCCGCTTAAGGGGTAGACCTGGTGTCCGCCTGCCGCCCCGATTAAGGGGTAGACCTGGTGGCCGCCGGCATTCCCGCTTAAGGGGTAGACCTGGTGTCCGCCGGCATTCCCGTTTAAGGGGTAGACCTGGTGTTCGCCGTTATTCCCATATAAGGGGTAGACCTGGTGGCCGCCTGCCGCCCGATTAAGGGGTAGACCTGGTGGCCGCCTGGCCTCCCGATTAAGGGGTAGACCTGGTGGCCGCCTGCCGCCCCGCTAAGGGGTAGATCTGGTGGCCGCCAGGCGCCCGATTAAGGGGTAGACCTGGTGGCCGCCCTGGGGCCCGCTTAAGGGGTAGACCTGGTGTCCGCCAGCCTTCCCGATTAAGGGGTAGACCTGGTGGCCGCCTGTCGCCCGATTAAGGGGTAGACCTGGTGGCCGCCTGCCGCCCGATTAAGAGGGTAGACCTGGTGGCCGCCTGCCGCCCGCCTAGAGTGTAGACCTGGTGGCTGCCGGCATTCCCGCTTAAGGGGTAGACCTGGTGGCCGCCTGCAGCCTTGATTAAGGGGTAGACCTGGTGGCCGCCTGCCGCCCGATTAAGGGGTAGACCTGGTGGCCGCCTGGCGCCCGATTAAGGAGTACACCTGGTGGCCGCCTGGCGCCCCGATTAAGGGGTAGACCTGTTGGCCGCCTGCCGCCCCGTTTAACGGGTAGACCTGGTGGCCGCCTGCCGCCCGATTAACGGGTAGACCTGGTGGCCGCCTGGCGCCCCGATTAAGGGGTAGACCTGGTGGCCCCCTGGCCCCGCTCAAGGGGTAGACCTGGTGTCCGCCGGCATTCCCGATTAAGGGGTAGACCTGGTGTCCGCCTGGCATTCCCGACTAAGGGTAGACCTGGTGTCCGCCCGGCATTCCCGATGAAGGGGTAGACCTGGTGTCCGCCTGCATTCCCGATTAAGGGGTAGACCTGGTGTCCGCCCGGCATTCCCGATTAAGGGGTAGACCTGGTGTCCGCCTGCATTCCGAGCTAAGGGTAGACCTGGTGTCCGCCGGCATTCCGATTAAGGGGTAGACCTGGTGTCCGCCGGCATTCCCGATTAAGGGGTAGACCTGGTGTCCGCCTGCATTCCCGATTAAGGGGTAGACCTGGTGTCCGCCGGCATTCCCGCGAGTTAAGGGGTAGACCTGGTGTCCGCCTGCATTCCCGCATTAAGGGGTAGACCTGGTGTCCGCATGCACGTCCCCCGATTAAGGGTAGACCTGGTGTCCGCCTGCATTCCCGATTAAGGGGTAGACCTGGTGTCCGCCTGCATTCCCGCTTAAGGGTAGACCTGGTGTCCGCCGGCATTCCGACTTAAGGGGTAGACCTGGTGTCCGCCTGCATTCCCGATTAAGGGGTAGACCTGGTGGCCGCCTGGCGCTCCGATTAAGGGGTAGACCTGGTGGCCGCCTGGCGTCTCGATTAAGGGGTAGACCTGGTGGCCGCCTGCATTCCCGCTTAAGGGGTAGACCTGGTGTCCGCCCGCATTCCGGCTAAGGGTAGACCTGGTGTCCGCCTGGCCTCCCGATTAAGGGATGTAGACCTGGTGTCCTCCTGGCGGCCGACTTAAAGGGGTAGACCTGGTGTCCGCCGGCATTCCCGATTAAGGGGTAGACCTGGTGTCCGCCGGCATTCCCGCATTAGGGGTAGACCTAGTGTCCGCCGGCATTCCCGATTAAGGGGTAGACCTGGTGGCCGCCTGGCGTCCGATTAGGGGTAGACCTGAGTGGCCGCCTGCCGCCCGATTAAGGGGTAGACCTGGTGGCCGCCTGCACGCCCCGCCTTAAGGGGTAGACCTGGTGGCCGCCTGGCCCCCGATTTAGGGTAGACCTGGTGGCCGCCTGGCGCCCCGATTAAGGGGAGTGAGACCTGGTGGCGCCTGGCCTTCCCGATTAGGGGTAGACCTGGTGGCCTGCCGGCCTTCCCGCTAAGGGGCAGACCTGGTGTCCCGCCTTCCGCATTAAGGGGTAGACCTGGTGGCCGCCGTGCAGTCCCCGATTAAGGTGTAGACCTGGTGGCCGCCTGCCGCCTCGATTAAGAGGTAGACCTGGTGGCGTCTGCCGCCATTAAGGGTGAGACCTGGTGGCCGCCTGGCACTCCAGCTAAGGGGTAGACCTGGTGGCCGCCATGGCGCCCGATTGAGCAAGTGAGACCTGAGTGGCCGCCTGAGCGCCCGCTTGAGGGTACACCTGGTGTCGCACGGCCTTCCGATTAAGAGGTAGACCTGGTGGCCGCCGGCATTCCAGCAAAGAGTGTAGACCTGGTGTCCGCCGGCCTTCCCGATTAAGGGTAGACCTGGTGGCCGCCTGCCGCCCGATTAAGGGGTAGAGCCTGGTGGCCGCCTGGCCGCCCGATTAGAGGGTAGACCTGGTGGCCGCCTGCCGCCCGCACTAAGGGGTAGAACCTGGTGGCCGCCGGCATTCCCGCTTAAGGGGGTAGACCTGGTGGCCGCCTGCCGTCCGATTAAGGGGTAGACCTGGTGGCCGCCTGGCCGCCCGATTAAGGGGTAGACCTGGTGGCCGCCTGGAGCTCAGATTAAGGGTAGACCTGGTGGCGCTGCCGCATCAAGGGGTAGACCTGTTGGCCACATGCCGCCCCGTTTAGCGGGTAGACCAGGTGGCCGCCTGCACGCCCCATCAAGGGTAGTACCTGGTGGCCGCCTGGCCGCCCAGCGATTAAGGGTAGACCTGGTGGCCGCCTGCCGCTCCGATTAAGGAGTAGACCTGGTGGCCGCCTGCCGCTCCGATTAAGGGGTAGACCTGGTGGCCGCCTGCGCATCCCATTAAGGGGTAGACCTGGTGTCCACCCGGCATTCCGGTCAAGGGGTAGGCCTGGTGGCCGCCAGCACTCCCGATTAAGGGGTAGACCTGGTGGCCGCCTGCCGACCGATTAATGGGTAGACCTGGTGGCCGCCTGCCGCCCGTTAAGGGGTAGACCTTTTGGCCACCTGCCGCCCGGTTAGTGGGTAGACCTGAGTGGCCGCCTGCATCCCGATTTAGGGGTAGGCCTGTAGTGGCCGCCTGGCCCGATCCAGGGGGTGAGGCCTGAGTAAGCCGCAGCCGGCGCCCAGCTTAAAGGGTAGCGAACCTGAAAGTGTCCTTGACCTTCCCGGTCTGGGTTTGGGCTGTTGTCACCAAACATTCCAGCAGGATATAGTGTCCTTGTCAGCTGTGATCAGAGTGACCTGATATGCCTGTGGGTAAAGAGTGAATGCTGAATGGCGCCAAACTGATAAAGTGAACCTGATAGACATATGACCTCAACAAGGGGTGACCTGGTAATATCAGTTGATTGAGTAGATAGTGTGCTTCAGTTCCACTTAAGGGACAGTACAGTATCTTGGTACAGTGCCCGATTAAGGATGACTTATGTGGCGCCTGCGCCCAGTAAGGTGACCTGTGCGCCTGCCCGGTAAACCAATTGGTAGCGCCTGCACTTCGCCAGTGCCGAACCTCAGTAGCGCCGGCATTCCGGCTCCAAAAGTGACCATCAACGCCTACCGCCGATGAAGGTGACCTGTTTGCCGATCAGAGATGGTGCGGTGCCGCCTGGCGCCACGATTGAGTTTGGTGACAGCTGCCTTGATGAAGATGAACCTGTTGACGTATGCACTATAGAGATGAACCATTGTTTTCTACTTCATTAACAGTTGGCGACCGATGGCTTATTTTATAGTAAGAAATGCGATCTGGTAGCACCTGCGCCTAGATGGATTGAACCTGCGGTGGCGCCACCCAGAGTATAGGTATTGTTGGCCTCTGCGCGATAAGTGTGCGCATATCCAGTTGTGACTCCTTTAACATACTTGGCGCCAGAAAAG
>JAKWBO010000313.1:0-59627 GCA_034336685.1 Luscinia luscinia
TTGAGGAATTTTGGGGATTTTTGAGATTTTTGCGAATTTTTCTGCGAATTTTGAGAATTTTGGAGAATTTTGGAGAATTTTGGGAATTTTGGGATTGTTTGAAAATTTTGGGAATTTTGAGGTGTTGAGAATTTTGGTGATTTTTGAGATTTTTTGTGATTTTTGGGGATTTTTGGAATTTTGGGGATTTTTGAGAATTTTTAGGAGAATTTTTTGGAGATTTTGGAATTTTTGGGGATTTTTGGGATGTTTGCAATTTTGGAGGAATTTTTGAGAATTTTTTAGGAGAATTTTTCCAGATTTTTGAGGTTATCAAATTTTTGGGGAATTTTTAGGAATTTTGCCAATTTTGGAGATTTTGGAGAATTTTGAGGATTTTTGGGGGATTTTTCTGCGGATTTTTGGAATTTTTGGGAATTTTGGGGAATTTTGGGGAATTTTTGGGAATTTTGGAGAATTTTTCGGATTTTGGAATTTTGGGGGAATTTTTGCAGGATTTTGAGAATTTTTGACGAATTTTTGGGAATTTTTGGGGAAATTTTGTGGAGGTTTTGGAGATTTTTTCAGAATTTTTTGGGAATTATTTGAAAATTTTTTGGTGATTTTGAGATTTTTTTGGGATTTTTGGGAATTTTTGGGAATTTTTGGGGAATTTTGGAGAATTTTTGCGAATTTTTGGGAATTTTGGGAATTTTTTGCGAATTTTTGGGGATTTTGGAGATTTTTCGGATTTTTTGGGAACTTTTTGGAGAATTTTTGGAGAATTTTTGAGAATTTTTGAGGAATTTTTGAGACATTTTTCGAATTTTGCGAATTCATGGAGAATTTTGGTGATTTTTGCGAATTCTTTGGGGAAAATTTTGGGAATTTTTGGAGATTTTTGGGAATTTTTGGGATTTATTGAGAAATTTTTCAGAATTTTTTGGGAAATTTTTCGGGATTTTTGGGGATTTTGGGATTTTGTGAAGAATTTTTGGAGAATTTTTGGTAATTTTTGGGGAATTTTTGAGATTTTTTGGGATTTTTTGCGAAGTTTTTGCGAATTTTTTGGATTTTTGGGATTTTGAGAATTTTTGAAAATTTTTGCAGATTTTCTGAGAGTTTTGCGAATTTTTGTGAATTTTTGGGAATTTTTGGGGATTTTTGAGGAATTTTTGGAATGTTTTAGCGAATTTTTTGCGAATTTTTGGGGATTTTGGAGAATTTTTGGGAATTTTTACAGAATTTTTGGGAATTTTTGGAGAATTTTTGGGAATTTTTGGGGATTTTTGAGGAATTTTTGGAATTTTTGAATTTTTGGGAATTTTGCAGAATTTTTGGGGAATTTTGGGGAATTTTTAAAAATTTTTGCAGATCTTGGAGAATTTTTGGAATTTTGGGAGTTTTTGAAAAATTTTGAGGAATTTTTCGGATTATAGAATTTTGGGAATTTTTAGGGAGATTTTGCGAATTTTTGTGGAATTTTTGGGGATTTTTCTCATTTTTGCGCAAATTTTTTCATTTTTCATGATTTTTTCCCCCATTTCTTTTCCTCCTTCCCCCTTCCCTCCCCTCCATCCCCCAACCCCCAAAAAGACAAAAAATTCAATTTTATTTTTTTAGAAAAAAAAACATTTATTGCTACAAGACATGAACTACAGGGGTGGGGGAGGAGAAAATCGGGAAATTTAATTTTATTTTTTTTATTTTATTTTTTTTCTTTCCCAGAGATTTTTTTTTCCCATTTTTCCGCTAAAAAAAAATTCCCGAAATCTTTTTTTTTGTGTCAGTTGAAGTTGGATATTTTTTCCGTTTTTTTCTTTTTTCATTTTTTTCTTTTTTTATTTTTATTTTTTCCGTTTTAAATTTTTTTCCCGTTTTTCATATTTTTTTCCTCTTTTTCCCCATTTTTCATATTTTTCCCCAAAATTTTCCGTCAATTTTCCCCAAATTTTTCCCAATTTTTCCCCAATTTTTCCCCAATTTTCCCCAATTTTTCCCAATTTTCCCCAATTTTTCCCAATTTTCCCCAAATTTTTCTCTCAATTTTTCCCCAATTTTTCTCCAATTTTCCTCAATTTTTCCCCAATTTTTCTCAATTTCCTAATTTTTTCCTCAATTTTTCCACATTTTCCTCAATGTTTTTCCCAATTTTTCCCCAATTTTTCCCAATTTTTCCCAATTTTTCCCCAACTTTTCCCCAATTTTTCCCCAATTTTCTCCCAAATTTCCCCAATTTTCCCAATTTTCCAATTTTCCCCAAAATTTTCCCAATTTCCCCAAAATTTTCTCCAATTTTTCCCAATTTTTTCCATTTTTCCCATTTTCCTAAATTTTCCTCAGATTTTTCCCATTTTTCTTCCATTTTCCAAATTTTTCCCAACTTTCCCCAACTTTCCCCCAATTTTTCCTCAATTTTTCCAATTTTCCTAAATTTTTCCTCAAATTTTCCCAATTTTTCCCAATTTTCCCCCAATTTTTCTCAATTTTTCCCAATTTTTCCTCCAATTTTTCCCCATTTTTTCCTCAATTTTTCCTCAATTTTTCCCCATTTTTTCCATTTTTCCCAATTTCCCAATTTTTCCCAATTTTTCCTCAATTTTTCCCCAATTTTTCCCCAATTTTTCCAAATTTTTCCAATTTTTCCCAATTTTCCCAATTTTTTCCCAAATTTTCCCTCAATTTTTCCCCAATTTTTCCCCAATTTTCCCAAATTTCCAAATTTTCCCCAATTTTCCCCAATTTTTCCCAATTTTCTAATTTTTCCCTAATTTTCCCATTTCAAATTTTCCCCAATTTTCCCTAATTTTTCCCAATTTTCCCCAATTTTTCCCCAAATTTTCCCCAATTTTTCCCATTTTCCCCCAATTTTCCCAAATTTTTCCCAATTTTTCCCAATTTTCCCCAATTTTTCCAATTTTCCCCAATTTTCCCCAATTTTTCCCAATTTTTCCCCAATTTTTCCCCAATTTTCTCAATTTTCTCTAATTTTTCCCCAATTTTCTCCAATTTTTCCAATTTTTTCCAATTTCTCCCAATTTTTCCCCAATTTTCCCCAATTTTTCCCAATTTTCCCCAAATTTTTCCCCAATTTTCCCAATTTTCCCAATTTTTTCCCCAATTTTCCCCCAAATTTTCTTCAATTTTCCCCAATTTTTCCCCAATTTTCCCCAATTTTTCTCATTTCTCCCAATTTTTCCCAATTTTTCCCCAATTTTTCCCTAATTTTCCCAATTTCCCCAAATTTTTCCCAATTTTTTCCCGAATTTTTCTTCTTTTTTTCCCCAATTTTCTCAAATTTCCCAAATTTTCTAATTTTCCCCAATTTTTCCCAAATTTTCCCCATTTTCCCCCAATTTTCCCCAATTTTCCCCAAATTTTCCCCAATTTTCCCCAATTTTCCCCAATTTTCCCCAATTTTCCCCAATTTTTTTCATTTCTCCCTTTTATTTTTTAATTCATTTCCTCTTCCCACAATTCTTTAATTCCATTTTTATATCAAAGAATCACTCGACAAACGAAGCTTGATAACAAAAACCAGGCACTGAAACATGGAAAAAATTCGATTTTTTTCTTTTTTTTTCCTTTTTTCCCTTTTTTAAAATTTTTAAATTTTATTTTATTTTTCCACAAAAAAGGCCACGAGTTTTTTTGTTTTTTTGTTTTTTACCATTTACAGAATTTTTTATTTTTTTTTTTAGGTTTTTTTCCTTCCTCCCCTAAAAAAAAAAATTAAGTGAAAAATAAAAAATTGTGGGAGAAAAATGGAGAAAAATTGAATTTCAGGAGAAAAATCCCAAAAATTCCCAAAAATCCCCAAAAATTCCCAAAATTTTCAAAAATTTCCCAAAAAATCCCAAAAATTTCCCAAAAATCCCAAAAAATCCCAAAAATTTCACAAAAATTCCCAAAAAAATCCCAAAAATCCCAAAAAATCCCCAAAAATTCCCAAAAATTTCAAAAATCCCCAAAAAATCCCCAAAAATTCCCTAAAATTCCCCAAAAATCCCCAAAAATCTCAAAAATCCCCAAAAAATCCCAAGAATTCCCTAAAATTTCCCAAAAATTCCAAAAAATTCCCAAAGAATTCTCAAAAATGCCCCAAAATCCCCAAAAAATCCCAAAAAATTCCCAAAAATTCCCAAAAAATTCCAAAAAATTCCCAAAAATTCCCAAAATTCCTCAAAAATCCCAAAAAATTTCACAAAATTCCAAAAAATCCCCAAAAATTCTCAAAAAATCCCAAAAATTCTCAAAAAATTCCCAAAAATCCCAAAAATTCCTCAAAATCCCCAAAAATTCCCAAAAATCCCAAAAAAAATCCCAAAAATTTCCCAAAAAATTCCCAAAAATCAAAAATCCCCCAAAAAATCCCAAAAAAATTCCCAAAAAATCCCGAAAAAATCCCCAAAAATTCCCAAAATTTACAAAATTTCCCAAAAATCCCCCAAAAATCCCAAAAATTCCTACAAAAATCTCAAAATCCCCAAAAATCCCCAAAATCCCCAAAAATCCCAAAAAAATTCTCAAAAATTCCCCAAAAAATTCTCAAAAAATTCCCAAAAATCCCAAAAATCCCAAAAAATTCCTAAAAAAATCCCCAAAAATCCCCAAAAATTCCCAAAAAATCCCAAAATTCCTCAAAAAAAATCCCAAAAATTTCACAAAAAAAAAAAAAAAAAAACAGGAAAGGAAGAAAAAAAAAAACCAAAAAAAAAAATTTTGTTTCTCCACCACTAAATTTTCGATATAGATTTATAGATATATTTATATTTATATAATTTTTAATTTTTTATTTGTTTTTTTTTAATAATCCCTTTTTTTATTTCCTACCTAAAAATTCCATTTTTTTTATTTTTTTGCTGGTTTCGGGAAAAAAAAAATTTTTTCCTTTTTCTTTCTTTTTTTTCTTTTATTTTTTTTCATTTTTTTCCTTTTTTTGTTTTTTTTCCCTTCCACAATTATTGCATTTAAATTAAATAATTCCCCATTTTTCCCATTTTCCCTTTTTATTTTTTTTTCCTTCTTTTCTCCCCCATTTTTTTCTCCCTTTTCCTTTTTTTTCTTATTTCCGTTTTATTCCTTTTTTTCACTTTTTCGCTTTTTTGTTCCAAAACCAACCCAAAATTAAGGAATATTTGCATTTTTTTTTTCGAGGCACAAGAATCGTCCCACAGTGTGGAAAAAAGTCTCTCAAAATTTTTTCTTTTTTTTTTTCTTTTTTCTTCTTTTTTTTATTTTTTTTCGCAGGAATTCTGGAGCATCTGGAATTCTGGAATTTCTCAGACTTGTCGGGATTTTTTTTTTTTTACAAAATGAAAATTTCTTCCTTCCTCCTGAAAATGAAAAAAAAAAAAAGAAAATTTTCAGTCAAATAAAAATAAAAAAAATTTAAAACTATTTTTCATTAATTTTGGAGTTTTTCACTTTTTTCCGGATTTTTTCCCCATTTTTTTCTGATTTTTCCCCATTTTTTTCTGATTTTTCCCCATTTTTTTCTGATTTTTTTCTGATTTTTTTCTCATTTTTTTCTGATTTTTTCTGATTTTTTTTCTGATTTTTTTCCCCATTTTTTCTGATTTTTTCCCCATTTTTTCCTGATTTTTTCCCCATTTTTTCCTGATTTTTTTTCTGATTTTTTCCCCAATTTTTCTGATTTTTTCCCCATTTTTCCCCATTTTTCCCCATTTTTTCTGATTTTTTCCCATTTTTTTCTCATTTTTTCTCATTTTTTTCTCATTTTTCTGATTTTTTCTGATTTTTTCCCCAATTTTTTCTGGATTTTTTCCCCATTTTTCCTGATTTTTCCCATTTTTTCTGATTTTTCTCATTTTTTCTGATTTTTTCCCCATTTTTTCTGATTTTTTCCCATTTTTTCTAATTTTTCCCACTTTTTCCCCATTTTTCCGATTTTTTCCCCATTTTTCCCCATTTTCCCCCGTATTTTTCTGATTTTTCCCCATTTTTTCCTGATTTTTTCTTATTTTCCCAATTTTTCTGATTTTTCCAAATTTTTTCCCATTTTTTCCCCAAATTTTCCCAAATTTTTCCCAATCTTTCCCCATTTTTCCCCATTTTACCCCATTTACCCCATTTACCCCATTTACCCCATTTACCCCTTTACCCTTTACCCCATTTGCCCCTTTACCCCATTTGCCCCATTTACTCATTTACCCCTTTACCCCATTCCCTTTACCCTTTGCCCCTTTACCCCATTTTACCCCATTTGCCATTTCCCCTTTACCTCATTTGCCCCATTTGCCTTTACCTTTACCCCATTTACCCATTTACCCCATTTACCTTTGCCCCATTTACCCCATTTACCCCTTTACCCCATTTACCCCATTTACCCCTTTTGCCCCATTTACCCCATTTGCCTTTTGCCCCATTTACCCCGTTTTCGTTTGCCTTGCCCCGTTTGTCCGATTTACTCCGTTTGCCCCATTTACCCCATTTACCCCTTTACCCCGTTTGCCCCTTTACCCCATTTACCCCATTTACCCCATTTACCCCTTTACCCCGTTACCCATTTACTTCCTTTGCCCCATTTACCCATTTACTTGCCATTTACCCCGTTTACCCCATTGCCGTTTACCCCCTTTGCCATTTACCCCATTTACCGCTTTAGCCCCGTTTGCCCCCTTTGCCCCATTTACCCCATTTACCCCTTTACCCCATTTACCCTTTACCCCATTTGCCCTTTACCCCCTTTGTCCCCATTTACCCCAGTTTGCCCCCGTTGACCCCATTTACCCCGTTTACCCCATTTACCCCATTTACCCCATTCCCCATTTACCCCATTTACCCCATTTACCCCCATTTACCCCTTTGCCCTTTGCCCCATTTACCCCATTTACCCCATTTACCCCATTTACCCTTTACCCCATTTTACCCCATTTACCCTTTTACCCCATTTACCCCTTTACCCCTTTACCCCATTTACCCCCTTTACCCCATTTACCCCATTTACCCCATTTACCCCATTTGCCCCTTTACCCCATTTACCCCATTTACCCCATTTACCCTTTTACCCTTTGCCCCTTTACCCCATTTACCCCATTTACCCCATTTACCCCTTTACCCCATTTACCCCATTTACCCCATTTACCCCATTTACCCCTTTCCCCACCTGTCACATCTGCCCCATGTGATTGGTCCCTTCCCCCATCCCCGGGTGGCTCCCGCCCAGCGCCAGCGCCGGAGGCTCCGACGTCACTTTCTCCTCCTCCCTCCTCTTCAGACACGCGGCCTTGGGGTTCAGGTTCCGTTCTGAAAATTAAAAAAAATACAAAAAAACCCCAAAAATCCATTAATTTTCTACAAAGAAATGAAAAAAATTGGGAGTGGAGAAGAGATTTGGGGGAAAAAATGGGAATTTTGGGGGATGAAATGGAGAAAAATGAGGATTTTTGTGGAAAAAAATGAAAAATTTTTGTGGGAAAAAATGAGAATTTTTATGGGAAAAAAAAGAATTTTTATGGAAAAAGTTTTTGGGAAAATGGAGAATTTTTGTGGGAAAAAATGAAAATTTTTGTGGAAATAAAAAGAATTTTTATGGGAAAAATAGAGAATTTTTATGGAAAAAGTTTTTGGGAAAATGGAGAATTTTGATGGGAAAAATGAAAAATTTTAATGGGAAAATGGAGAATTTTTGTGGAAAAAAAAAAGAATTTTTATGGAAAAGGTTTTTGGGAAAATGGAGAATTTTTGTGGGAAAAAAATGAGAATTTTTATGGAAAAAAAAAATTTTTATGGAAAAAATTTTTGGAAAAATGGAAAATTTCGATGGGAAAATGGAGAATTTTTATGGGAAAAAAATGAGAATTTTTGTGGGAAAAAATGAGAATTTTTATGGGAAAAATAGAGAATTTTTATGGAAAAAGTTTTTGGGAAAATGGAGAATTTTTGTGGGAAAAAAATGAGAATTTTTATGGGAAAAAATGAAAATTTTTGTGGAAATAAAAAGAATTTTTATGGGAAAAATAGAGAATTTTTATGGAAAAAGTTTTTGGGAAAATGTAGAATTTTTGTGGGAAAAATGGAGAATTTTTATGGGAAAAAAAAGAGAATTTTTGTGGAAAAAAATGAGAATTTTTGTGGAAAAAAAGAATTTTTATGGATAAAGTTTTTGGGAAAATGGAGAATTTTTGTGGGAAAAAAATGAGAATTTTTGTGGGAAAAAATGAGAATTTTTATGGAAAAAAAATAATTTTTATGGAAACGTTTAATGGAAAAAAAATGAGAATTTTCATGGAAAAAAAAGAGAAATTCCATGAAAAAATTTATGAAAAAAAGGAGAATTTCTATGGAAAAAAATAAAAGAATTTTTGTGGAAAAATTTTATGGAAAAAATAAAAATTTACATAAAATAAAAAACTTCAAAAATGCAAAAAAAAAATCTCCAAAAAATAAAAAAAAATTGTAAAAAAATTCACAAAAATGGTGAAAAAAATAAAAAAAATCACGAAAAAAACCGAAAAAATCACAAAAAATCTCAAAAAAATCATCAAAAATCTCCAAAATTTCCAAAAAATCTCCAAAAAATCTCCAAAAAATCCACAAAAAATCTCAAAAAAATCTCAAAAAAATCTCAAAAAATCCCTAAAAAAAGTCCAGAAAAACCCTAAAAAAAGATGAAAAATTGGCAAAAAAATGGCAAAAAAATGGCCAAAAAATCACCAAAAAATAATAAAAAAATCTGAAAAAAATCACCAAAAAAAATCTCAAAAAAATCCACAAAAAACATCAAAAAATGTTGAAAAAGAGACAAAAAAATCCCAAAGAAAATCCAAAAGAAGTCCAAAAAAAACCTAAAAAAATTCCAAAAATTCCCCAAAAAAGCCAAAAAAATAGGCGAGAAATCACCAAAAATTCGATTTTTTTCCCAATTTTTTCACGAAAAAATCCTAAAAAATGTCAAAAAAATCACAAAAAATCTCAAAAATCTCCAAAAGAATCTTTGAAAATACCAAAAAAAAGCCAAAAAATCAACCAAAAATCACGAAAAAATCCCTAAAAAAAAATCCAAAAAATGGCTCAAAAAAGGAGCAAAAAATGCCCAAAAAATCAAAAAAAAATTGCAAAAAAATTAATAAAAAAATCCCTAAAAAATCTCAAAAAATCACCAAAAAATATCGAAAAAATCACCAAAAAAACCCAAAAAAATCTCAAAAAAATCTCAAAAACTCCCCAAAAAAATCACCAAAAAAATATCGAAAAAATGTCAAAAAATCTCCAAAAAATAAAAAAAAAATCGCCAAAAAAATCCCCAAAAAATCCCCCAAAAATCACTAAAAAATCACCAAAAAATCCCCAAAAAATATCGAAAAAATCTCAAAAAAATCACCAAAAAATCTCAAAAAAATCTCAAAAATCAAAAAATCCCAAAAAATCCCTAAAAATCACCAAAAAATCTAAAAATCTCAAAAATCCCTAAAAAATCTCTAAAAAATCCCAAAAAATCCCTAAAACAATCTCAAAAAAATTCACAAAAAATCCCAAAAATCAAAAATCTAAAAATCCCAAAAAATCATCCAAAAAATCTCAAAAAATCACCAAAAATCATCAAAAAATCATAAAAAATCTCAAAAATCCCCAAAAATCCCAAAAAATCCCAAAAATCCTAAAAAATCCAATCCTAAAAATCCCAAAAAATCCAAAAAATCCAAAAATCCCCAAAAAATCACCAAAAATCACAAAAAATCCTAAAAAATCCTAAAAAATCTCAAAAATCCCAAAAATCCCAAAATCGCCAAAAAGTGTCACCGAAAAAATCTCAAAAAATCCTAAAAATCCCAAAAAAATCCTAAAAAATCTCGAAAAGTCTCAAAAAATCCCAAAAATCCTAAAAATCCCCAAAAAATCCAGAAAATCTCAAAAAATCACCAAAAATCACAAAAAATCATCAAAAATATCGAAAAATCTCAAAAATCAAACCAAAAATCCCAAAAATCCCCAAAAGCCACAAAAATCTAACAAAAATCTTCCCAAAATCCATAAGAAAAACCCTCAGAAAAATCCATAAAAAAATCCTAAAAAAAATCACTAAAAATCGCAAAATCACAAAAATCCCCAAAAAATCTCTAAAAAATAATCTAAAAAAATCGAAAAAAATCCCAAAAAGAAATCTCCAAAAAATCCCCAAAAAATCACCAAAAAATATCGAAAAAATCCTAAAATCCCCAAAAAATCCCCAAAAAATCTCAAAAAATCCCAAAAAATCAAAAAAATCCTAAAAAATCCCAAAAATCTCCAAAATCCCCAAAAAATCCAAAAAATCACCAAAAAATCTCAAAAAATCTCAAAAAATCCCAAAAATCCCAAAAAAATCTCAAAATCCCAAAAATCTCCAAAATCATAAAAATCCCAAAAATCCCAAAAATCTCAAAAAATCACCAAAAAATCATCAAAAAATCTCAAAAAATCACTAAAAAATCTCAAAAAATCCCAAAAAATCCCAAAAATCACCAAAAATCTCAAAAAATCTCAAAAAAATCTCAAAAAATCTCAAAAAATCCCAAAAATCCCCAAAAAATCCCCAAAAAATCTCAAAAATCACAAAAATCCTAAAAAATCCTAAAAAATCTCCAAAAATATCAAAAAATCCCAAAAAAATCCCAAAAAAATCCCAAAAATCCCCAAAAAATCCCCCAAAAATCCCCAAAAAATCACCAAAAAATCCCTAAAAAATCCCCAAAAAATATTGAAAAAACCCCAAAAATCTCAAAAAAATCCTAAAAAATCCTCAAAAAAATCACCAAAAAATCCCAAAAAATCTTTAAAAAATCCCCAAAAAATCACCAAAAAATATCGAAAAAATCCGAAAAAAATCCTAAAAAATCTCAAAAAATCCCCAAAAAATCACCAAAAAATATCGAAAAAATCCCAAAAAAATCTCAAAAAAATCCCAAAAAATCCTAAAAAAATCTCCAAAAAATCTCAAAAAAGTTCCAAAAAAATCCTAAAAAATCCCCCAAATATATCGAAAAAATCTCAAAAAAATCCCCAAAAAATATCGAAAAAATTCCAAAAAATCCCCAAAAAATCGCCAAAAAATTCCAAAAAAATCCCCAAAAAATCACCAAAAAATATCGAAAAAATCTCAAAAAAATCCCTAAAAAATCCCTAAAAAATCTCAAAAAATCACCAAAAAATCCCTAAAAAATCCCCAAAAAATCCGAAAAGAATCCCAAAAAATCACCAAAAAATCACCAAAAAATCACCAAAAAATCTCAAAAAAGCACTAAAAAATCACTAAAAGATCACCAAAAAATATCGAAAAAATCCCAAAAAATTCCCAATAAATCACCAAAAAATCTCCAAAAAATCACCAAAAAATCCCAAAAATCCTAAAAAATCACCAAAAATATCGAAAAAACCCCAAAAAATTCCCAAAAATCACCAAAAATCCTTAAAAATCACCAAAAAATCCCCCAAAAATCTCAAAAAATCCCCAAAAAATCACCAAAAATCCTTAAAAATCCCCAAAAATCCCAAAAAATCCTAAAAATCCCCAAAAATCACCAAAAATCTCAAAAAATCTCAAAAAATCACCAAAAATCACCAAAAAATCCCAAAAAAATCACCAAAAAATCCCAAAAAATCCTAAAAATCACCAAAAATCACCAAAAAATATGGAAAAAATCCCAAAAAAATCTCAAAAAAATCCCAAAAAATTCCTAAAAAATCCTAAAAAATCCCCAAAAAAATCTCAAAAAAATCCTAAAAAATCACCAAAAAACCACCAAAAAAATCACTAAAAATTATCAAAAAATCTTAAAAAATCACTAAAAAATCACTAAAAAATCACTAAAAAATCACTAAAAATCACCAAAAAATCACCAAAAAAATCCCAAAAAATCCCCAAAAAATTAGATTTTTTCCCAAATTTTGCATTTTTCCACCCACCTCGGAGCTGCTGCTCCGAAGCTGAGGATGAGCGCCACGGCCTGGTGCAGGATGAGCAGCTTGGGCTGCGACTTGTCGCTCTTGAGGTGCAGCTGCACCATGCGGCCGGAAACAGCTCCGAGAGAATGGGCCAAAAATCCCCAAAAATGGGAAAAAAATCACCTAAAAATCTCCAAAAAATCCCAAAAAAATCCCTAAAAAACCCCCAAAAAATCCGAAAAAATCTGTAAAAAATCCTCCAAAAAATCCCCAAAAAATCACCAAAAAATATCGAAAAAATCCCCAAAAAATCGCAAAAAAATCCTAAAAATCTCCAAAAATCCCCAAAAAATATCGAAAAAATTCCAAAAAATCCCCAAAAAATCCCCAAAAATTCCAAAAAATTCCAAAAAATCCCCAAAAAATCACCAAAAATCCCTAAAAAATCTCAAAAAATCCCCAAAAAAATCACCAAAAAATCCCTAAAAAATCTCCAAAAATCACCAAAAATTTCGAAAAAATCTCAAAAAATCTCAAAAAATCCCCAAAAATCCCAAAAAATTCAAAAAAATCTCTAAAAATCCCCAAAAAATCCCCAAAAAATTCCTAAAAAATCTCAAAAAAATCCCTTAAAAATCCCAAAAAATCACCAAAAAATCCCAAAAAAATCCTAAAAAATCACCAAAAAATCACCAAAAAAATCACTAAAAATTATCAAAAAAATCTTAAAAAATCACTAAAAAATCACTAAAAAATCACTAAAAAATCACTAAAAATCACCAAAAAATCACTAAAAAATCCAAAAAAAATCCGATTTTTTCCCAATTTTTTGCATTTTCGCACCCACCTCGAACCTGCTGCTCCAAGCTGAGGATGAGCGCCACGGCCTGGTGCAGGATGAGCAGCTTGGGCTGCGGCTTGTCGCTCTTGAGGTGCAGCTGCACCATGCGGCCGGGAAACAGCTCCGAGAGAATGGGCCAAAAAATCCCCAAAAATGGTCAAAAAGTCACCTAAAAATCTCCAAAAAATCCCAAAAAAATCCCTAAAAAACCCCCAAAAAATCCGAAAAAATCTGTAAAAAATCCTCCAAAAAATCCCAAAAAAATCCCTAAAAAATCCCAAAAAATCCCTCAAAAATATCGAAAAAATCTCAAAAAAATTCTAAAAAATTCTCAAAAAAATCTCAAAAAATCACCAAAAAAATCATCAAAAAATCCCAATAAAATCCCTAAAAAATCTCAAAAAATCCCTAAAAAATCCCTAAAAAATCCCCAAAAATCCCAAAAAAATCTCAAAAAATCCCCAAAAAATCCCCAAAAAAATCCTAAAAAATCACTAAAAAATCACCAAAAAATCACCAAAAAATCACCAAAAAATCCCAAAAAATCACCAAAAAATCATCAAAAAATCACCAAAAAATCTCCAAAAAATCACCAAAAAATCCCAAAAAATCCCCAAAAAATCACCAAAAAATCCTTAAAAAATCATCAAAAAATCCCCAAAAAATCCGATTTTTTCCCAAATTTTTGCATTTTCGCACCCACCTCGGACCTGCTGCTCCAAGCTGAGGATGACCGCCACGGCCTGGTGCAGGATGAGCAGCTTGGTCTGCGGCTTGTCGCTCTTGAGGTGCAGCTGCACCATGCGGCCCAGCTCCTTGAAGGCCTCGTTGATGTCGCGCACGCGCAGCCGCTCGCGGGCGTTGTTGGCCATGCGCCGCTCCTTCTCGCGCTCGGCCTTCTGCTCGGGGGTCAGGTCCTCGTCGTCGTTATTGCTGCGCAAAAAAAAAACACAGATCAAAGTTCTAATGGCGTTCACCATTTTTTTCTGATTTTTTTCTGATTTTTTCTGATTTTTTTCTGATTTTTTTCTGATTTTTTTCTGATTTTTTTCTGATTTTTTCCCCATTTTTTTCTGGTTTTTTTCTGATTTTTTACTGATTTTTTTTCTGATTTTTTTCTGTTTTTTTTCTGATTTTTTCTGATTTTTTTCTGATTTTTTTCTGATTTTTTTCTGATTTTTTCTGATTTTTTTCTGATTTTTTTACCAATTTTTCCCCAATTTTTTCTCATTTTTTTCTGATTTTTTCCCCATTTTTTCTGATTTTTTTCTGATTTTTTTCTGATTTTTTTCTGATTTTTTTCTGATTTTTTCTGATTTTTTCCCCATTTTTCTGATTTTTTTCTGATTTTTTTCTGATTTTTTTACCAATTTTTCCCCATTTTTTACTGATTTTTTTCTGATTTTTTCGGATTTTTTTCTGATTTTTTTTCTCATTTTTTTACCAATTTTTCCCCATTTTTCTCCCATTTTTTACTGATTTTTTTCTGATTTTTTTCTGATTTTTTTACCAATTTTTCCCCATTTTTCCCCATTTTTTACTGATTTTTTTCTGATTTTTATCTGATTTTTTTCTGATTTTTTCCCCATTTTTTTCCCATTTTTCCCCTATTTTTTCTGATTTTTTTCTGATTTTTTTCTGATTTTTTCTGATTTTTTTCTGATTTTTTCTGATTTTTTCCTGATTTTTTTCTGATTTTTTTCCCATTTTTTTCCATTTTTCTCCCATTTTTCCCCAATTTTTCAAAAATTTTTCCTGATTTTTTTCTGATTTTTTTCCCATTTTTTTCTGATTTTTTTCTGATTTTTTTCTGATTTTTTTACCAATTTTTCCCCATTTTTTACTGATTTTTTTCTGATTTTTCTGATTTTTTTCTGATTTTTTTCTGATTTTTTTCTGATTTTTTCTGATTTTTTTCTGATTTTTCCCTATTTCTTTTCAAATTTTTTCCCCATTTTTTCTGATTTTTTTCTGATTTTTTCTGATTTTTTACCAATTTTTCCCCATTTTTTATCATTTTTTTCTAACTTTTTACCATTTTTTTATGATTTTTTTCTGATTTTTTTCTGATTTTTTTCTGATTTTTTTGTGATTTTTTTCTGATTTTTTTCTGATTTTTTTCTGATTTTTTTCCCATTTTTTCGGATTTTTTTCTGATTTTTTTCTGGTTTTTTTCTGATTTTATCTGATTTTTTTCTGATTTTTACCAATTTTTCCCCATTTTCCCCCATTTTTTACTGATTTTTTCTGATTTTTTCTGATTTTTTTCTGATTTTTTTCTGATTTTTTCTGATTTTTTTTCTGATTTTTTCTGATTTTTCCCCATTTTTTTCTATTTTTTCCCCATTTTTTTCTGATTTTTTCTGATTTTTTCCCCATTTTTTTCTGATTTTTTTCCCATTTTTCCCCATTTTCCCCCATTTTTTCTGATTTTTTTTCTGATTTTTTTCTGATTTTTTCTCATTTTTTTTCTGATTTTTTCTGATTTTTTTCTGATTTTTTTCTGATTTTTTTCTGATTTTTTTCTGATTTTTTTCTGATTTTTTCCCATTTTTCCCCATTTTTCTCCCATTTTTCCCCAATTTTTCTAAAATTTTTCCTGATTTTTTCCTGATTTTTTTCCCATTTTTTTCTGATTTTTTTCTGATTTTTTTCTGATTTTTTTCTGATTTTTTTCCCATTTTTTTGTGATTTTTTTCTGATTTTTTCTGATTTTTTCTGATTTTACCAATTTTTCCCCATTTTTCCCCATTTTTTACTGATTTTTATCTGATTTTTTTCTGATTTTTTCCCCATTTTTTCTGATTTTTTTCTGATTTTTTTCTGATTTTTTTACCAATTTTTCCCCATTTTTCCCCATTTTTTACTAATTTTTTTCTGATTTTTATCTGATTTTTTTCTGATTTTTTACCAATTTTTCCCCATTTTTTTATCATTTTTTTCTAATTTTTTACCATTTTTTAATGAATTTTTTCTGATTTTTTTCTGATTTTTTTCTGAATTTTTTCCCATTTTTTTCCCATTTTTTCCCCATTTCCCCCCATTTTTTCCCCATTTTTTCTGATTTTTTTTCTTTTTTTCTGATTTTTTTCTGATTTTTTTCCCATTTTTTTCTGATTTTTTACCTATTTTTCTCCACTTTTTTCTGATTTTTTACCAATTTTCCCCACTTTTTTTCCTTTTTTCCATTTTTCCCATTTTTCCCATTTTCCCATTTTTTCCCCATTTTTCCTCATTATTTCTGTTTTTTTCACATTTTTCCCCCATTTTTTTCTGATTTTTTTTCTCATTTTTCCCCATTTTTTTCCTGATTTTCCCCATTTTTTACCATATTTTCCCGGGTTTTTTCTGATTTTTCTCCCATTTTCCCCAATTTTTCCCCAATTTTCCCCCAATTTTTCCCCAATTTTTCCCCCAATTTTTCCCCAATTTTCCCCCAATTTTCCCTAATTTTTCCCCCATTTTTCCCCCATTTTTCCCCAATTTTTCCCCAATTTTCCCCAATTTTCCCCAATTTTCTATTTTCCTCCAATTTTTCCCCAATTTTTCCCCAACTTTTTCCCATTTATCCTAATTATTCCCCATTTCTCCCCAATTTTCCCCAATTTTCCCCCAATTTTCCCCCAATTTTCCCTAATTTTTCCCCAATTTTTCCCCAATTTTCCCCCAATTTTCCTCCATTTTTCCCCCAATTTTCCCCCAATTTTCCCCCAATTTTCCCCAATTTTCCCCAATTTTCCCTAATTTTCCCCCAATTTTTCCCCCAATTTTTCCTCAATTTTTCCCCAATTTTTCCCAATTGTTCCCCAATTTTTCCCCAATTTTTCCTAATTTTTCCCCAATTTTTCCCCCAATTTTCCCCCAATTTTCCCCCAATTTCCCCAATTTTCCCCCAATTTTTCCCCAATTTTCCCCAATTTTTCCCCATTTTCCCCATTTCCGTTACCTAGATCTTGACCTAGTTATGGATTTGATCTCCTTCTTCTCCTCTTCCAATTTCTTCTCCTCGGACCCTTTGGGCTCCTGCAGGTTCTCGTCGCCCTCGTCGTCAGATTTGATCTCTGAGCTCCCAGAACTCACACTCTGCCCTTGCAGAGCTGAGGCAATTCCTGAAAAAAAATTAAAAATAAAATTAAATAAAATTTCCCCATTTTTTCCTGATTTTTTTCTGATTTTTTTCAGATTTTTTCCTAATTTTTTCCTAATTTTTTCCTCATTTTTTCCTAATTTTTTCCCATTTTTTCCTGATTTTTTCCCCATTTTTCCTGATTTTTTCCCATTTTTTCCCATTTTTTCCCATTTTTTTCTGATTTTTTCTTGAATATTTCCCATTTTTTCTCAGATTTGATCTCTGAGCTCCCAGAACTCACACTCTGCCCTTGCAGAGCTGAGACAATTCCTACAAAAAATTAAAAATAAAATTAAATTAAATTTCTCCTTTTTTTCCTGATTTTTCCAGATTTTTCCCCATTTTTTTCTGATTTTTTTCGAATTTTTTCTGATTTTTTCCCATTTTTTCCCCATTTTTTCTCTATTTTTTCCTGGTTTTTTTCCTGATTTTTTCCCACTTTTCTCCATTTTTTCCTTATTTTTTCCTATTTTTTTCCATTTTTTCCTTATTTTTTCCTCATTTTTTTCTCATTTTTTCTAATTTTTTCCTTTTTTCCCCTGATTTCTTCCCTTTTTTTCCTGATTTTTATCCCATTTTTTTCTGATTTTTTCCTGATTTTTTCTGAATTTTTTCTGATTTTTTTCTAATTTTTTTCGAATTTTTTCTGATTTTTTCCTGATTTTTTTCGGATTTTTTTCTGATTTTATTCGAATTTTTCCTGATTTTTTTCTGATTTTTCCTGATTTTTTCCCATTTTTTCTGATTTTTTTCTGATTTTTTCCGAATTTTTTCCTGATTTTTTTCTGATTTTTTCCTGATTTTTTTCTGATTTTTTCGGATTTTTTTCTGATTTTTTTTCTGATTTTTTTCTGATTTTTTTCTGATTTTTTCTGATTTTTTTTATGATTTTTTCCGAATTTTTCCTGATTTTTTCCTGATTTTTTTCTCATTTTTTTCTGATTTTTTTTCTGATTTTTTACGAATTTTTTTCTGATTTTTTTCTGATTTTTTTCATTTTTTTCTGATTTTTCTCGATTTTTCCCAATTTTTTCCCAATTTTTTCCCCATTTTATCTAATTTTTCCCAATTTTTTCCTGATTTTTCCCTATTTTTTCTGATTTTTCTCGATTTTTTCCCCATTTTTCTCTAATTTTTTCCCATTTTTCCTAATTTTTCCCCAATTTTCCCCAATTTTTCCCCAATTTTTCCTCATTTTTTCCCCATTTTTTTCTCATTTTTTCTGATTTTTCTCCCATTTTTTCTCATTTTTTCCTGCATTTTTTCCTCAATTTTCCCAATTTTCCTCAATTTTTCCACAATTTTTCCCAATTTTTCCTCATTATTTCCCATTTTTTCTGATTTTTTTCTGATTTTCTTTCTGATTTTTCCCAATTTTTCCAATTTTCCCAATTTTCCCCATTTTTCCCCAATTTTTCCCATTTTCCCCAATTTTTTTCTGATTTTCTTTCTGATTTTTCCCCATTTTTCCCAATTTTTTTCCAATTTTCCCCAATTTTTTCAATTTCCCATTTTTTCCCCAATTTTTCCCCAAATTTTTCCCATTTTTCCCCATTTTTCTGATTTTCTTTCTGATTTTTCCCCATTTTTTTCTCATTTTTTTCTGATATTTTCCCAATTTTTCCCCAATTTCCCCAATTTTTTCCCCCAATTTTTCCCACATTTTTCCCCATTTTTTCTGATTTTTCCCATTTTTTTTCTGATTTTTTCCCAATTTTTCCCTCATTTTTCCCCAATTTTTCCCAATTTTCCCCCAATTTTTTCCATTTTCCCCAATTTTTCCCTGATTTTTCTTCTAATTTTTCCCCATTTTTCCCAATTTTTCCCAATTTCCCCCAATTTTTTTCAATTTTCCCCAATTTTTTCAATTTTTCTAATTTCCCCCAATTTTTCTAATTTTTCCCCACTTCTCTGATCTGTTCATTTTTCCCCACTTTTCTGAGTTTTTCCTCAATTTTTCCTAATTTTTCCCAATTTTCGCCTGATTCCCTCAATTTTTTCGATCGATTTTCCCCAATTTTTCTCAATTTTTCCCCAATTTCCCCCATCGTTTTCAATTTTCCCCAATTTTTCTGACTGACTCCAATTTTTCCCAATTTTTCCCCATTTTTCCCCCCCAATTTTCCCCAATTTTTCCCCTTTTTCTAATTTTTTCTGATTTTTTCTGATGTTTTCCCCATTTTCCCCCAATTTTTTGATTCTCAATTTTCCCCCAATTTTCCCCAATTTTTCCCCAATTTTTCCCCATTTTCCCCCAATTTTCCCGATTTTCCCTTTTTCCCATTTTTCTGATTTTTTCTGATTTTGATTTTGTCCCAATTTCCCTAATTTATCTCCTAATTTTCCCCATTTTTCCATTTTCCCCAATTTTCCCCGCCTAATTCTTCCTGACTTTTTTTCTGATGTTTTCCGCATTTCTGCCTCGATTTTCTCCATTTTCCCCCAATTTTTCTAATTTTCGATGCCTCCATTTTCCCCATTTCCCCCAATCGTTTTCCTCTGACTCTTCCCTAATTTCCCGATTTTCTCCCCAATTTCCCCCGATTTTTCTCCAACCACGATTTTTCTCAATTTTCCCCAATTTTCCCCAATTCTGACTTTTCTCTGACCTTCCCCAATTTCCCCCAATTTTTCCCCAATTTTCCCCAATTTTCCCCAATTTTCCCCACTTTCCTAATTTTTTCCCCAATTTTCCTAATTTTCCCCAGATTTTTAATTTTCCCCCAATTTTCCCTAACTTCCTGACCTCCCAGACTTTTCTAATTCCTCTAATTTCCTGACTCCAATTTTCCCTAATTTTCCTGATTTTTCCCCAATTTTCTGCGCTCTCAATTTCCCCACTTAATTTATTTTCAATTTTTCCGAATCTCTCACCCAGTAGGGTCCAGACGTCGCCCCAGCTCCGGTGACGTTGCGCGACGCCATCGGGCGGGGTGGGACCGGCCGCCCCGACAGCAGCAGCGAGTCGCTGGCGCCGTCCTCAGGAGTGCGCGCCCACCTGGGGGACATCCCATAATACTCACCTCCTATTCACAGTGGTCACGCTTCATTACCATTATTCACATTTTAATTGCTATTGCCATTATTCCCATTATATTCCATTATTCCCATTATTCCCATTATATTCCCATTATATTCCCATTATTCCATTATTCCCATTATATTCCCATTATATTCCATTATTCCCATTATTCCCATTATATTCCCATTATATTCCCATTATTCCCATTATTCCATTATTCCCATTATATTCCCATTATTCCCATTATATTCCCATTATTCCCATTATTCCCATTATATTCCCATTATTCCCATTATATTCCCATTATTCCCATTACATTCCCATTATTCCCATTACATTCCCATTATTCCCATTATATTCCCATTATTCCCATTATTCCCAGTATATTCCATTATATTCCCATTCCCATTATCAATCCCATTATATTCCCATTATATTCCCATTATATTCTCATTATTCCCATCAGATTCCCTTATATTCCCATTATATCCCATTACATTCCCATTATATTCCCATTATACTCCCATTATATTCCCATTATACTCCCATATATTCCCATTACTCCCATTATATTCTATTATATTCCCATTATATTCCCATTATATTCCCATTATATTCCCATTACATTCCCATTATATTCCCATTATATTCCCATTACATTCCCATTACATTCCCATTATCAATTCCCATTATACTCCCATTACATTCCCATTATCATTCCCAGTATAATCCCCATTAATCCCATTATATTCCATCCCATAATACCCACCACCAGGCCGGTGGCCTCCCGGCAGCATTCCGGCCCGTAGCCCTGCCCATCCTAATTCCCATTCCCATTACACTCCCATTACACTCCCATTACACTCCCATTACATTCCCATTACATTCCCATTATATTCCCAGTATCATTCCCATTCCCATTCCCATTCCCATTATATTTCCAGTGCATTCCCATTACATTCCCATTATATTCCCATTACCTCCCATTATCAATCCCATTATATTCCCATTCTATTCCCATTCCATTCCCATTTCCATTCCCATTCCCATTCCCATTACATTCCCATTATACTCCATTACATTCCCAGTATAATTCCCATTATACTCCCCATTACATTCCCATTATATTCCCATTATTCCCATTAATTTCCCATTATCAATCCCATTATATTCCCATTCCTATTCCTATTTCCCATTATATTCCCATTCTATTCCCATTACATTCCCATTATAACTCCATTCCCATTCCCATTATTCCCATTGTATTCCCATTAAATTCCATTATTCCCAGTATATTCCCATTATTCCCAGTATTCCCCATTATCAATCCCATTATATTCCCATTATATTCCCATTATATTCCCATTATTCCCATCAGACTTCCATTATACTCCCATTATATTCCCATTATTCCCATTATATTCTCCATTATTCCCATTATAATCCCATTATCATTCCCATTATTCCCATTACATTCCCATTACATTCCCATTAATTTCCCATTATATTCCATCCCATAATACTCACCACCAGGCCGTGCTCCCAGGCAGCATTCGTCCCGTTATCCCTGCCCATCCTATTCCCATTCCCATTATACCCCATTATACTCCCATTACATTCCTATTATTCCCATTATATTCCCAGTACAATTCCCATTATTCCCATTAATCCCATTATATTCTAATCCCATAATATCCACCACCAGGCCGTGCCTCCCGTGCAGCATTCCCCATCGTAGCCCCTGCCCATCCCAATTCCCACATTCCCATTACATTCCCATTATACTCCCATTATATTCCCAGTATACTCCCATTACATTCCCAGTATAATTCCCATTATTCCCATTACATTCCCAGTATAATTCCCATTAATCCCATTATATTCCATCCCATAATACTCACCACCAGGCCGTGCCTCCCGGGCAGCATTCCCGGCCCGTAGCCCCTGCCCATCCTAATTCCCATTCCCATTATACTCCCATTACACTCCCATTACACTCCCATTACATTCCCATTATATTCCCATTATATTCCCAGTATTCCCATTCCCATTCCCATTCCCATTCCCATTATATTTCCAGTGCATTCCCATTACATTCCCATTATATTCCCATTAATTTCCCATTATCAATCCCATTATATTCCCATTCTATTCCCATTCCCATTCCCATTTCCATTCCCATTCCCATTCCCATTACATTCCCATTATACTCCCATTACATTCCCAGTATAATTCCCATTATACTCCCATTACATTCCCATTATATTCCCATTATTCCCATTAATTTCCCATTATCAATCCCATTATATTCCCATTCCTATTCCTATTTCCCATTATATTCCCATTCTATTCCCATTACATTCCCATTATAACTCCCATTCCCATTCCCATTATTCCCATTGTATTCCCATTAAATTCCCATTATTCCCAGTATATTCCCATTATTCCCAGTATTCCCATTATCAATCCCATTATATTCCCATTATATTCCCATTATATTCTCATTATTCCCATCAGATTCCCATTTTACTCCCATCACATTCCCATTATACTCCCATTATATTCCCATTATTCCCATTATGAATCCCAGTATAATTCCCATTATTCCCATTACATTCCCAGTACAATTCCCATTAATCCCATTATATTCCATCCCATAATACCCACCACCAGGCCGTGCCTCCCAGGCAGCATTCCCGGCCCGTAGCCCCTGCCCATCCTAATTCCCATTCCCATTATACTCCCATTATACTCCCATTACATTCCCATTACATTCCCATTATATTCCCAGTATAATTCCCATTATTCCCATTAATCCCATTATATTCCATCCCATAATACCCACCACCAGGCCGTGCCTCCCGGGCAGCATTCCCGGCCCGTAGCCCCTGCCCATCCTAATTCCCATTCCCATTACACTCCCATTACATCCCCATTACACTCCCATTATACTCCCATTACATTCCCAGTATAATTCCCATTATTCCCATTATTCGCATTAATCCCCATTATATTCCATCATAATTCCCCATCAGGTTCCCATCCCATACTCTGCCCGTAGCTCCCTACCCCATTCCTATTCCATTCCCATTACATTCCCATTACCTTATTATGCCCCATTATGCTCCCATTATATTCGTATATTCCCATATTCCTTACTATATTCCCATTATTCATTCCATTCACAGTGCTTCCCAGTACACTTCCATTGTACTCTCATTCCCATTACATTCCCATTATATCCCCATTACACTCATATATTCCCAGTATCATTCCATTCATTCCCATTCCCATTCCCATTATATTTCCAGTGCATTCCCATTACATTCCCATTATATTCCCATTAATTCCCATTATCAATCCCATTATATTCCCATTCTATTCCATTCCATTCCCATTTCATTCCCATTCCCCATTCCCATTACATTCCCATTATACTCCCATTACATTCCCAGTATAATTCCCATTATACTCCCATTACATTCCCATTATATTCCCATTATTCCCATTAATTTCCCATTATCAATCCCATTATATTCCCATTCCTATTCCTATTTCCCATTATATTCCCATTATCATTCCCATTATAACTCCCATTCCCATTCCCATTATTCCCATTTTATTGCCATTATATTCCCATTATTCCCAGTATATTCCCATTATCAATCCCATTACATTCCCATTATATTCCCATTATTCCCATTAATTTCCCATTATCAATCCCATTATATTCCCATTCCTATTCCTATTTCCCATTATATTCCCATTATCATTCCCATTATAACTCCCATTCCCATTCCCATTATTCCCATTGTATTCCCATTATATTCCCATTTTATTCCCATTATATTCCCATTATTCCCATTATATTCCCATTATATTCCCATTATACTCCCATTATATTCCCATTATATTCCCATTATTCCCATTATCAATCCCAGTATAATTCCCATTATTCCCATTACATTCCCAGTACAATTCCCATTATTCCCATAATTCCATCCCATAATACCCACCACCAGGCCGTGCCTCCCGGGCAGCATTCCCGGCCCGTAACCCCTGCCCATCCTAATTCCCATTCCCATTACACTCCCATTACACTCCCATTACATTCCCATTATATTCCCAGTATCATTCCCATTCCCATTCCCATTCCCATTCCCATTATATTTCCAGTGCATTCCCATTACATTCCCATTATATTCCCATTAATTTCCCATTATCAATCCCATTATATTCCCATTCTATTCCCATTCCCATTCCCATTTCCATTCCCATTCCCATTCCCATTACATTCCCATTATACTCCCATTACATTCCCAGTATAATTCCCATTATACTCCCATTACATTCCCATTATATTCCCATTATTCCCATTAATTTCCCATTATCAATCCCATTATATTCCCATTCCTATTCCTATTTCCCATTATATTCCCATTCTATTCCCATTACATTCCCATTATAACTCCCATTCCCATTCCCATTATTCCCATTGTATTCCCATTAAATTCCCATTATTCCCAGTATATTCCCATTATATTCCCATTATTCCCATTAATTTCCCACTATCAATCCCATTATATTCCCATTCTATTCCCATTCCCATTCCCATTTCCATTCCCATTCCCATTCCCATTACATTCCCATTATACTCCCATTACATTCCCAGTATAATTCCCATTATACTCCCATTACATTCCCATTATATTCCCATTATTCCCATTAATTTCCCATTATCAATCCCATTATATTCCCATTCCTATTCCTATTTCCCATTCTATTCCCATTATCATTCCCATTATAACTCCCATTCCCATTCCCATTATTCCCATTGTATTCCCATTAAATTCCCATTATTCCCATTATATTCCCATTCCCATTATCAATCCCATTATATTCCCATTATATTCTCATTATTCCCATCAGATTCCCATTTTACTCCCATCACATTCCCATTATACTCCCATTATACTCCCATTACATTCCCATTACACTCCCATTATAATCCCATTATACTCCCATTACATTCCCAGTATCATTCCCATTATTCCCATTAATCCCATTATATTCCATCCCATAATACCCACCACCAGGCCGTGCCTCCCGGGCAGCATTCCCGGCCCGTATCCCGCCGCCAGCCCGGCCATGGCGCCGTTGCCGTGGGGGTCGCCGAGGGCGCCGTGCGGCCCCGCCCCCACCGCGTGGTTGCGCAGCACGTGGATGGCGTCGTCCAGGCGCTCCAGGCGGTCCTCGATGCGGCTCTGCTGCGCGGGAAAAATTGGGGAAATTTGGGGGGAAAAATTGGGGAAAAGTTGGGAAAAATTGGGGGAAAATTGGGGAATAATTGGGGGAAAATTGGGGAAAAATTGGGGAAATGAAAAAAATTTGGGGGGAAAAATTGGGGAAAAGTTGGGGAAAATTGGGGAAAAATTGGGGGAAAAATGAGAAAAAAAATTTGAAATAATGGGGGAAAAATTGGGGAAAAATTGGGGGAAAATTGGGAAAAATTGGGGAAAATTGGGGAAATATGGGGAAAATGGAGAAAAAATGCAAAAAAAATAAAAAAAAATTGCAATAAAAAAGGGAAAAACATTGGGAAAAATCAGAAAAATTGGGAAAAAAAATAAACAGAAATTGGGAAAAAAATGGGGAAAAATGAGGAAAAAAATTGGAAAAAAATCCGAAAAATTGGGAAAAAATTGGGAAAAAATGGAGGATAAAATGAGAAAAAATGGAATAAAAATAGGGAAAAAATGGGGGGAAAATTGGGGAAAATATGGAGAGAAAATTGGGGCAAAATATGGGAAAAATTGGGGAAAAATATGGGAAAAATGGATTAAAAATGGGGAAAATGAGGAAAAATGGGGAAAATGGGAAAAATGGGAAAAGGGGGGAAATGAGGAAAAAATGGGGAAAAATGGGGAAAATGGGAAAAATTGGAGAAAATTGGGGGAAAATTGGGGAAAATTGGGGAAAATTGGGGGAAAATGAGGGAAAAATTGGGGAAAAATTGGGGAAAAATTGGGGCAAAATTGGGGAAAATTGGGGGAACATGGGGAAAAATTGGGGGAAAATTGGGGAAAAATTGGGGAGAGAAAGGTGAGAAATTGGGGAAAATTGGGAAAAATGGGAAAAATGAGAAAAAAATTTGGAAAAATTGGAAGAAATTGGGGAAAAATGAGGGAAAAATTGGGGAAAATTGGGGGAAAATTGGGGAAAATTGGGAAAAATTTAAAAAATTGGGAGAAAATGAGGGGAAAATTGGGGAAAAATTGGGGAAAAATGGGGAAAAATTGGGGGAAAATGGGGAAAAATCAGAAAAAAAATCGAGAAAAATGTGGAAAAATGGGTGATAAAAATGAGGAAAAATGGAATAAAATAGGGAGAAAGTGGGAAAAAATGGAGGAAAAATTGGGGGAAAATTGGGAAAATGGGGAAAAATTGGGGGAAAATTGGGGAAAAATTGGGGAAAAATGGGGAAAAATTGGGGAAAATTGGGAAAAATTGGAGAAAAAATGGGGGAAAAATAGGGAAAATTGGGGGAAAAATTGGAAGAAATTGGGGAAAAATTGGAGAAAAATTGGGGAAAAATGGGGAAATTGGGAAAAAATGAGAAAAAAATTTGAAAAAATTGGAAGAAATTGGGGAAAAATTGGGGAAAATTGGGGAGAAAATGGGGAAAAATTGGGAAAATGGGGAAAATGGAGAAAAATGGGAAAAAATAAGAAAAAATTGCAATAAAAAAGGGAAAAACATTGGGAAAAATCAGAAAAATTGGGAAAAAAATAAACAGAAATTGGGAAAAAATGGGGAAAATGAGGAAAAATTGGAAAAAAATCTGAAAAATTGGGAAAAAATTGGGAAAAATGGGGATAAAATGAGAAAAAATGGAATAAAAATGGGGAAAAAATGGGGAAAAAATGGAGAAAAAATGGGAAAAAATGGGAAAAATGGGGGGAAAATGTGAGATAAAATGGGGACAAAATGGGGAAAAAATTAGAATAATTGAGAAAAAAATGGAATAAAAACGGGAAAAAATAAGGAAAAAATTGGGAAAAATGGGAAAAAAATTGGGAAAAAAATGAGAAAAAATGGGGGATAAAATGGGGAAAAAATCAGAAAAATTGGGAAAAAATTGGGAAAAAATTGGGAAAAAATGGGGAAAAATGAGGAAAAAAATGACAAAAAAATCAGAAAAATTGGGGGAAAAAATGGGAAAAAAACTCAAGAAAAAAATTGGAAGGAATGAAATGATTGGAATGGAATGAATTAATTAGGAAAGAATTAATTAAAAGTTACCAAGGAGTGCAAGGGCCCCTCGTAATTGGGAGACGACGACGCCTGAGCTCCGTTCCTGGACCAGACAGCTGTGCCTGCTGAGTCAGCAAAAAAAATATAAAAAAATCGAAATTATGTTCAGGAAAAAAAAAAATTCCAATTTTTGGGAATTTTGGGAGAAAATTGAGAAAAAACCCCGAGAAAATTGGAGGAAATTTGGATTAAAAATGGATTTTTAATGAATTTTTAATGGAGAAATTTGGATTAAAAATTAATTTTTAATGAAGAAATTCGGATTAAAATTGAATTTTTAATGAAGAAATTTGGATTAAAAATGGATTTTTAATTAAAAAAAATTTAGGAATCTGAGAAAAAAAATTTGGGTTTTTTTATGGAGATAAAAAATTTATTTTAAGTTTTTTTTGTGGTTTTTTTTTCGCTAAAAAATAAAAATTTAAATTTTTTTTAAAAAAAATTGAGAATTTCCATTAAAAAATGGATTTAAATTTTTTGGGATAATTTTTAGAATTTTTTTTTTGGAATTTCGAATTGTCAAATTCCAAAAATCCCAAAATTCCCAAAATTAAAAATCTTAAAATTCAAAAATTAAAACTCCCAAATTTCCCAAAATTCCCAAAATTAAAATTCCCAAAAACCTCAAAATTCCCAAAATTTCCAAAATTAAAAATCCAAAAATTCCCAAAAACTAAAATTCCAAAATTCCCAAAATTCCAAATTTCTAAAATTAAAATTCCCAAAATTCCCAAAATTTAAATTCCCAAAATTAAAAATTCCCAAAATCCCAAAAATTAAAAATCCCAAAATTCCCAAAATTATAAATCCCAAAATCCCGAAATTTTAAATTTCCCAAAATTCCAAAATTCCCAAAATTCCCAAAATTCCAAAAATTAAAATTTCCAAAATTCCCAAAATTCCCAAAATTAAAAATCCCAAAAGTCCCAAAATTCCAAATTTCCAAAATTCCCAAAATTCCCAAAATTCCCAAAACTAAAAATCTCAAAATTAAAATTCCCAAAATTCCCAAAATAAAAAGTCCAAAAATTCCAAAATTCCCAAAATTCCCAAAATTCCCAAAATCCCCAAAATTAAAATTCCCGAATTCCCAAAATTAAAAATCCCAAAAATCCCAAAATTAAAAATCCCAAAATTAAAATTCCCAAAATCCCAAATTTTTAAATTCCAAATTTTTAAAATTCCAAATTTCCAAAATTGCCAAAATTCCCAAAATTAAATTTCCCAAAATTCCCAAAAATTAAAATTCTCAAAATTCCCAAAATCCCCAAAATTAAAATTCCCAAAATGAAAATTCCCAAAATTCCCAAAATTAAAATTTCAAAATTCCCAAAATTCCCAAAATTAAAATTCCCAAAATTCCCAAAATTAAAATTCCAAAATTAAAAATCCCAAAAATCCCAAAATTTCCAAAATTTACAAAATTAAAATTCCCCAAATTCCCAAAATTAAAAATCCCAAAATTCCCAAAAATTAAGATTCCCAAAATCCCAAAAAATTCCAAAATTAAAAGTCCCAAAATTCCCAAAATTAAAATTCCCAAAATCCCAAAAATTCCAAAATTAAAATTCCCAAAATTCCCAAATTCCCAAAATTAAAATTCCCAAAAATTCAAAAAATTCCTAAAATTAAAAATCCCAAAATTCCCAAAATTAAAATCCCCAAATTCCCAAAATTCCCAAAATTAAAATTCTCAGAATTTCAAATTCCCAAAATTCCCAAAATTCAAAATCCCAAAATTTCCAAAATCCCAAAATTTCAATATTAAAATTCCCAAAATTCCCAAAATTAAAAATACCAAAAATTCCAAAAATCAAAATTCCCAAAATTAAAAATCCCAAAATTCTCAAAATTAAAAATCCCAAAATTCTCAAAATTAAAAATCCCAAAATTTAAATCCTCAAAATTCCCAAAATTAAAATTCCCAAAATTCCCAAAATTCCCAAAATCCCAAAATTCCCAAAATTAAAAATCTCAAAATTAAAACCCCCAAAATTCCCAAAATTCCCAAAATTAAAAATCCCAAAATTCCCAGAATTAAAATTCCCAAAATTAAAAATTCCCCAAATCCCAAAAATTCCAAAATTACAATTCCCAAAATTGCCAAAATTAAAATTTCCCAAAATTCCGAAAATTTCGAGTTAAAAAAAAAAATAAATTAAAAATTGTGAATTTTTTAATTGAACAAAATTAATTTGATATCGCGCTAATTAATTTGATATCGCGCTAATTAATTTGATTCACCCGCCCAAAAAAACCACAAAAAAATTCCCAAAAAATTCCAAAAAAATTCCAAAAAAATTTTGAAAAATTTTTAATTAAATTAAATTAATTTTGATATCGCGATAATTAATTTGATATCGCGCTAATTAATTTGATATCGCGCTAATTAATTTGATATCGCGACCATTTTAATCCCTTCAAAAAAACCAAAAAAAATTCCGCAAAATTCCAAAAAAATTCCAAAAAAATTTTGAAAAATTTTTAATTAAATTAAATTAATTTTGATATCGCGCTAATTAATTTGATATCGCGCTAATTAATTGGATATCGCCACAATTAATTTGATATCGCGATCATTTTAATCCCTTCAAAAAAACAAAAAAAAAATTCCTTAAAAATTCCAAAAAAATTTTAAAAAAATTTTGAGAAATTTTTAATTAAATTAAATTAATTTTGATATCGCGCTAATTAATTGGATATCGCGCTAATTAATTTGATATCGTTATAATTAATTTGATATCGCGATCATTTTAATCCCTTCAAAAAAACCAAAAAAAATTCCTTAAAAATTCCAAAAAAATTCCAAAAAAATTTTGAAAAATTTTTAATTAAATTAAATTAATTTTGATATCGCTATAATTAATTTGATATCGCGATAATTAATTTGATATCGTTATAATTAATTTGATATCGCGATCATTTTAATCCCTTCAAAAAAACAAAAAAAAATTCCCAAAAATCCCCAAAAAATTAAAAAAAAAATTAAAATTTTTTAAATTGAATAAAATTAATTTTGATATCCCGATAATTAATTTGATATCGCCACAATTAATTTTATATCGTGATAATTTTATGATTCACCCGCCCAAAAAAACACAAAAAAATTCCCAAAAAATTCCAAAAAAATTTTTAAAAAAAATTTTGAAAAATTTTTAATTAAATTAAATTAATTTTGATATCCCGATAATTAATTTGATATCGCGACAATTAATTTTATATCGTGATAATTTTATGATTCACCCGCCCAAAAAACCACAAAAAAATTCCCAAAAATCCCAAAAAAATTAAAAAATATTTTTTTAAATTTTTTAATTGAATAAGATTAATTTTGATATCGCGATAATCAATTTGATATCGCCATAATTAATTTGATATCGCGACAATTAATTTGATATTATGATCATTTTAATCCCTTCAAAAAAACCCAAAAAAAATTCCCAAAAATTCCAAAAAATTTTTTTAAAAAGTTTTGAAAAATTTTTAATTGAATTAAATTAATTTTGATATCGCGATAATCAATTTGATATCGCGATAATTAATTTGATATCACGATAATTAATTTTATATCACGATAATTAATTTTATATCGCGATCGTTTTAATCCCCCCAAAAAAACCTCCAAAAAATTCCCCAAAAAAATTAATTAAAAATTAAGAATTTTTTAATTGAATGACATTAATTTGATATCGCGATTATTCATTTGATATCGCGCTAATTAATTTGATATCGCCACAATTAATTTGAGATCACGATCATTTTAATCCCTTTAAAAAACCAAAAAAAATTCCTTAAAAATTCCAAAAAAATTCCAAAAAAATTTTGAAAAATTTTTAATTAAATTAAATTAATTTGATATCGCGATAATTAATTTGATATCGCGCTAATTAATTTTATATCACGATACCTGCGAGGGAGGGGGGCGAGCCCACGGGGGTGGAAGGGTTGGACGGGAAACTGGTGTTGGTGTGGTCCGGAGAATAAATCTGATATCAAAAAAAAAAATTAATTAATTACATTAATTAATCAATTAATTAATTAATTTAAAATTAAATTAATTAAATTTAAATTTAAAAAAATCTGGTAAAAATCGCAAAGCGTGGGAAAGGAGTTGGGAATTCATTAATTAAAAAAATAAATTTAATTAATTAAGAATGAATTTAATTTAATTCGATTGAAATTTTTAATTGGATTATTGAATTAAAATTTTTTTAATCGGATTAATTAATTAAAAATTTTTTTAATTGGGTTTAATTCCCAATTTAATCGAATTTTTGATTGAATTTTTTTTGCAATTTTTTCCCTGCATTGAATTTTTTTATTGAATTTTTTAATCGGGGTTGATTAATTAAAAGAATTTTAATTAAATCGAATTTTAATTTAATTTGTTTGAATTGGATTTTAATTGGGTTTAATTCGATTTTTTAATTGATTTTTTTATTGAATTTTTAATGTTTTAAAAAATTTTTTCTTTGAATTAAATTTTTTATTTGGGGTTGATTAATTAATAATTTTTTAATTGGGTTTTAATTAAATCTAATAATAATTTAATTTGGTTTAATTTTTTAATTTTTTTTCCTAAAATTAATTTTTTCTTTTTTTTCCCTAAAATTAATTTTTTTTCCCCTAAAATTAAAATTTTTTTCTTCTTTTTTTCCCTCAAATTAATTTTTTCTTTTTTTTCCCTATAATTAATTTTTTTCCCCTAAAATTAATTTTTAAAAAATATTTTCCCCTAAAATTAATTTTTTCTTTTTTTCCCTAAAATTAAGTTTTTTCTTTTTTTTCCCTAAAATTAATTTTTTTTCCCTAAAATTTTTTCTTTTTTTTCCCTAAAATTAAATTTATTTTTTTCCCTATAATCAAAATTTTTTTCTTCTTTTTTTCCCTAAAATTAAATTTTTAAAAATTTTTTTCCCTAAAATAATTTTTTTTCTTTTTTTCCTTACAATTAACATTTTTTTCTTATTTTTCCGGTTTTTTTCCTTAAAATTTAATTTTTTTTACTTAAAAATAATTTTTTTCCCTAAAATTAATTTTTTCTTTTTTACCCCTAAATCTAAATTTATTTTTTCCCTAAAATTAAAATTTTTTTCTTATTTTTCTCCCTCAAATTCATTTTTTCTTTTTTTCCCTAAAATTAATTTTTTCTTTTTTTCCCTAAAATTAAATTTATTTTTCCCCCAAAATTAAATTTTTAGAATTTTTTTCCCTAAAATTAATTTTCTTTTACTAAAAATTAAATTTATTTTATTCCCTAAAATTCAATTTTTAAAATTTTTCCCCCTAAAATTCATTTTTTCTTTTTTTCCCTAAAATTAAATTTTTTTCCCTAAAATTAAATTTCTTTTTTTTCCCTATAATTAACTTTTTTCCCCTAAAATTTAATTTTTTCTTTTTTTCCCTAAAATTAATTTTTTCTTTTTTTCCCTAAAATTAATTTTTTTCTTTTTTCTCCCTAAAATTAAATTTTTCTTTTTTTTCTAAAATTAATTTTTTTCTTTTTTCCCTAATATTAATTTTTTTTCCCTAAAATTAAATTTTTTTCTTATTTTTTTTCCTAAAATTAATTTTTTCTTTTTTTTCCCTAAAATTAAATTTTTTCCCCTAAAATTAAATATTTTTTTTCCCTAAAATTAAATTTCTTTTTTTCCCTAAAATTAAATTTATTTTTTTCCCCAAAATTTAAATTTTTTAAAATTTTTTCCTTCAAAATTAATTTTTTCTTTTTTCTCCCTAAAATTAAATTTTTTTCTTTTCTAACTTAAAATTAATTTTTTTCCTAAAATTATTTTTTCTTATTTTTTTCTTTTTTTCCCTAAAATTAAATTTATTTTTTTTTCTAAAATCAGAATTTTTTTCTTATTTTTTTCCCTAAAATTAAATTTTTTCCCCTAGAATTAAATTTCTTTTTTTTCCCTAAAATTAATCTTTTTTCCTCTAAAATTAAATTTTTTTTTCCTAAAATTAAATTTTTTCCCCTAAAATTAATTTTTTCTTTTTTTCCCTAAAATTAATTTTCTTCTTTTTTTTCCCTAAAATTAAATTTTTTTCCCTAAAATTAAATTTCTTTTTTTTCCCTATAATTAATTTTTTTCCCCTAAAATTTAATTTTTTCTTTTTACTCCTAAAATTAATTTTTTCTTTTTTTCCCTAAAATTAATTTTTTCTTTTTTTCCCTATAATTAATTTTTTCCCCCTAAAATTAAATTTTTTTCTTTTTTTCCCTAAAATTAATTTTTTCTTTTTTTCCCAAAAATTAATTTTTTCTTTTTTTCCCTAAAATTAAAATTTTTTTCTTATTTTTTCCCCTAAAATTAATTTTTTTTTCTCCCTAAAATTAAATTTATTTTTTTTCCTAAAATCAGAATTTTTTTCTTACTTTTTCCCTAAAATTAATTTTTTTCTCTAAAATTAATTTTTTCTTTTTTTCCCCTAAAATTAAATTTATTTTTCTTATTTTTTTCCCTAAAATTAATTTTTTCTCTTTCTCCCTAAATTTAATTTCCCCCAAAAATTTCCTTATTTTTCCCCCTAAAACTCCAATTTTTCCTTCATTTCTCCCCCTAAAAACCCAAATTTTTTTTTCTTTTTTCCCTCCAACTTCACATTTTCCCTTAACCCCTAAAAATTTAAAATTTTTTGGGGAGAATTTCGGCGATTTTGGGTTTTTCCTTACGGAGGCGAGCGCTTTGCCCAGCGCGTCCCCGGTCTGGGAGCTCCCGGCGGCGCCGCTGCCCCGGGCGGCTGCGAAAAAACAGAGAAAATTTCGGGTGAGAATCCCCAAATTTGGGCAAAAATACCAAAATTTGGGGTGAAAATATCAAAATTTGGGTGAAAATACCAAAATTTGGGAAAAATACCAAAATTTAAGAGAAAATACCAAAATTTCGGTGAGAATCCCCAAATTTGGGTAAAACCCCGAATTTTGGGTGAAAAATCCCAGATTTAAGAGAAAATTTTAAAATTTGGGTGGAAATTCCAAAATTTGGGCAAAAATACCAAAATTTGGGTGAAAATATCAAAATTTGGTTAAAAATGCCCAAATTCGGGTGAAAATCCCCAAATTTGGGCAAAAATACCAAAATTTGGGAGAAAATTCCAAAATTTGGGAAAAAATTCCAAAATTTTGGTGAAAATTTCAAAATTTTGGGTAAAAATACCAAAATTTTGGGTGAAAAATCCCAGATTTAACAGAAAATTTAAAAATTTTGGTGGAAATTTCAAAATTTGGGTAAAAACCCCCAAATTTTGGTGAAAATATCAAAATCTGGGAAAAAATTGAAAAATTTGGGAAAAAATTCCAAAATTTTGGTGAAAATTGTGAAATTTGGAAGAAAATTCCGAAATTTTGGTGAATTTTTCTGAATTTTATTGGAAATTCCAAAATTTGGGTTAAAATTCCAAAATTTTGGTGAATTTTGATGCAAATTTCAAAATTTGGGTGAAAATTCCAAAATTTCGGGTGAGAATCCCCAAATTTGGGAGAAAATACCAAAATTTGGGTGAAAATCTCAAAATTTGCGTAAAAATACCAAAATTTGAGAGAAAGTTTCAAAATTTGAGAAAAAATTCCAAAATTTGGGTGAAAATTCCAAAATTTGGGTGAAAATTCCGAAATTTTGGTGAAAATTGTGAAATTTGGGTGAAAATCCCAAAATTTTAGTGGAAATTCCAAAGTTTTGGTGAAAATTCCCAAATTTGGATCAAAATTCCAAAATTTTGGCTGAAAATTCCCAAATTTTGGTGAAAATTCTGAAATTTGGAAGAAAATTCTAAAATTTTGGGTGAAAATTCCCAAATTTGGAAGAAAATTCCGAAATTTTGGTGAATTTTTCTGAATTTTGTTGGAAATTCCAAAATTTGGGTTAAAATTCCAAAATTTTGGTGAATTTTGATGCAAATTTCAAAATTTGGGTGAAAATTCCAAATTTTAGGGTGAGAATCCCCAAATTTGGGTAAAAATCCCAAAATTTGGGTGAAAATATCAAAATTTGGGAAAAAATTGAAAAATTTGGGTGAAAATCTCAAAATTTGCGTAAAAATACCAAAATTTGAGAGAAAGTTCCAAAATTTGAGAAAAAATTCCAAAATTTGGGTGAAAATCTCAAAATTTGGAAGAAAAATTCCAAAATTTTGGTGAATTTTTCTGAATTTTGGTAAAAATTCCAAATTTTGGGTGAAAATTCTAAAATTTGGGTGAAAATACCAAAATTTAAGAGAAAATACCAAAATTTCGAGTGAGAATCCCCAAATTTGGGTAAAAATACCAATATTTGGGTGAAAATATCAAAATTTAGGAAAAAATTCCAAAATTTGGGTGAAAAATTCGAAAATTTTGGTGAAAATCTCAAAATTTTGGGTAAAAATACCAAAATTTTGGGTGAAAAATCCCAGATTTAACAGAAAATTTAAAAATTTTGGTGGAAATTTCAAAATTTGGGTAAAAATACCAAAATTTTAAGTCAAAATTGTGAAATTTGGGTGAAAATCCCGAAATTTTGATAAAAATTCTGAAATTTGGAAGAAAATTCGAAAATTTCGGTGAAAATTCCTAATTTTGGAAGAAAATTTCAAAATTTGGAAGAAAATTTGAAAATTTGGAAGAAAATTCCGGAATTTTGGGTCAAAATTCCGAAATTTTGGTAAAAATTGTGAAATTTGGGTGAAAATCCCAAAATTTTAGTGGAAATTCCAAAGTTTGGGTGAAAATTCCCAAATTTGGATCAAAATTCCAAAATTTTGGCTGAAAATTCCCAAAGTTTGATGAAAATTCTGAAATTTGGAAGAAAATTCTAAAATTTGGGGTGAAAATTCCCAAGTTTGGAAGAAAATTCTAAAATTTTGGTGAATTTTTCTGAATTTTGTTGGAAATTCCAAAATTTGGGTTAAAATTCCAAAATTTTGGTGAATTTTGATGCAAATTTCAAAATTTGGGTGAAAATTCCAAAATTTCGGGTGAGAATCCCCAAATTTGGGTAAAAATCCCAAAATTTGGGTGAAAATATCAAAATCTGGAAAAAAGCTCCAAAATTTTGGTGGAAATTCCAAAATTTTGGTGAATTTTTCTGAATTTTGATGGAAATTTCGAAATTCGGGTGAAAATCCCCAAATTTGGGCAAAAATACCAAAATTTGGGAGAAAATATCAAAATTTGGGTAAAAATTGAAATATTTTGGTGAAAATCTCAAAATTTTGGGTAAAAATACCAAAATTTTGGGTGAAAAATCCCAGATTTAACAGAAAAGTTAAAAATTTTGGTGAAAATTTCAAAATTTGGGTAAAAATACCAAAATTTGGGAAAAAATTAAAAAATTTTGGTGAAAAATACGAAAATTTTGGTGAAAATCTCAAAATTTGGGTTAAAAATATCAAAATTCGGGAAGAAAATTCCCCAATTTTGGGAGAAAATTGTGAATTTTGGGTGGAAATTCTGAAATTTTGGTGAAAATTCCAAATTTGGGTGAAAATTCCAAAATTTCGGGTGAGAATCCCCAAATTTGGGTAAAAATCCCAAAATTTGGGTGAAAATATCAAAATCTGGGAAAAAGCTCCAAAATTTTGGTGGAAATTCCAAAATTTTGGTGAATTTTTCTGAATTTTGATGGAAATTGTGAAATTTGGAAGAAAATTCCAAAATTTGGGTGAAAATTCCAAAATTTTGGTGAAAATCTCAAAATTTGGGTTAAAAATAACAAAATTCGGGAAGAAAATTCCCCAATTTTGGGAGAAAATTGTGAATTTTGGGTGGAAATTCCAAAATTTTGGTGAAAATTCTGAAATTTTGGGTGAAAATTCTGAAATTTTGGTAAAAGTTCCAAAGTTTGGGAGAAAATTCCAAAATTTGGGTGAAATTCTCAAAATTTTGGGTGAAAAATCCCAGATTGAAGAGAAAATTTAAAAATTTTGGTACAAATTCTAAAATTTCGGGTGAGAATCCCCAAATTTGGGTAAAAATCCCAAAATTTGGTTGAAAATATCAAAATTTGGAAAAAAAATGAAAAATTTGGGTGAAAATTCCAAAATTTGGAAGAAAAATTCCAAAATTTTGGTGAATTTTTCTGAATTTTGGTAAAAATTCCAAAATTTGGGTGAAAATTGTGAAATTTGGAAGAAAACACCAAAATTTTGAAAAAATTTCCAAAATTTGGAGAAAAATTCCAAATTTTGGGTGAAAATTCTGAAATTTGGGTAAAAATTGTGAGATTTGGGTGAAAATTCCAAAATTTCGGGTGAGAATCCCCAAATTTGGGTAAAAATACCAAAATTTGGGAAGAAAATTCCTCAATTTTGGAAGAAAATTATGAAATTTGGGTGAAAATCCCAAAATTTTGGTGGAAATTACAAATTTTGGGTGAAAAATCCCAAATTTTGGTGAAAAATCCAAAATTTGGGAAAAAAATTGAAAAATTTTGGTGAAAATTTCAAAATTTGGGTAAAAATACCAAAATTTTGGGTCAAAATTGTGAAATTTGGGTGAAAATCCCGAAATTTTGGTGGAAATTCCAAAATTCTGGTGAATTTTTCTGAATTTTCCTGGAAATTTCAAAATTTGGGTGAAAATTCCAAAATTTTGGTGAATTTTTCTGAATTTTTCTGGAAATTTTGAAGTTTCGGTGAAAATGACAAAATTCGGGTGGAAAATTCCAAAATTTTGGTGAAAATTGTGAAATTTGGGAGAAAATCCTGAATTTTGAGAAAAATTTGAAAAATTTTGGTGAAAATCTCAAAATTTTGTTAAAAATTTTGAAATTTGGGTGAAAATTTCCAAATTTGGAAGAAAATTTCAAAATTTGGAAGAAAATACCAAAATTTGGAGAAAAATTCCAAATTTTGGGTGAAAATTCCGAAATTTTGGTGAAAATTGTGAAATTTGGGTGAAAATTCCAACATTTCGGGTGAGAATCCCCAAATTTGGGTAAAAATACCAAAATTTTGGGTGAAAAATCCCAGATTTAAGAGAAAAATTAAAAAATTTTGGTGAAAATTCCAAAATTTGGGTGAATTTTTCACAATTTTGGTGAAAATTCTGAAATTTGGGAGGAAATTGCAAAATTTGGGTGAGAATTCCCAAATTCAACAAAATTCCCAAATTTTGGTGAAAATTTTTGAGGAAATTTTGGGAAAAAACGGAAAAAATTTTGGGGAATTTGAGAATGAAAAAAATGGGAATTTTGGGGGAAAAATTCCAAATTTTAAGGGAAAAAAAATTGGGAATTTTTTCTGAGATTTTGGGGAAAATTTTGGGGGAAAAATTGGGAATTTTTTGGAGAAAAATTTGAAATTTTTGGAGAAAAATTTGGGAATTTTTTGGAGAAAAATTGGGAAATTTTTGGGGAAAAATTGGGAAATTTTTGGGGAAAAATTGGGAATTTTTGGGAAAAATTTGGGAGTTTTTGGGAGATATTTTTTGTGAAAAATTGGGAATTTTTGGGGTAAAAATGGGAATTTTTTTGGGAAAAATTCGGAATTTTTTGAGGAAAAATTGGGAATTTTTGGGCAAAAATGGGGAAAATTTGCAGCAAAATTTGGGAATTTTGGAAGATATTTTTTGTGAAAAATTGGGAATTTTTTGGGGAAAAATTGGGAATTTTGGGGGGAAAATTGGGAATATTTGGGGTAAAAATTGGGAATTTTTTGAGGAAAATTTGGGAATTTTATGGGGGAAATTTGGGAATTTTGGGAGATATTTTTTGTGAAAAATTGGGAATTTTTGGGGAAAATTTGGGAAGTTTTTTGGGAAAATTTGGGAATTTTGGGAGATTTTTTTTGTGAAAAATTGGAAATTTTTTGGAGAAAAATTGGGAATTTTTGTGTAAAAATGGGGAATTTTTTGGAGAAAAATTGGGAATTTTTCGAGGTATTTTTGAGGAAAAACTTGGAATTTTTGAGGAAAAATTTGGGAATTTTGGGTGATATTTCTTGGGAAAAATTGGGAATTTTTTGGGAAAAAAATGGGGGAAAATTTGGATTAAAAATCGGGAATTTTGGAGGAAAATTGGGAATTTTTTGCAGAAAATTTGGGAATTTTGGGAGATATTTTTGGTGAAAAATTGGGAATTTTTGTGGAAAAATGGGGAATTTTTGTGTAAAAATCGGGAATTTTTAGGAGAAAACCTGGGAATTTTTTGGGGGAAAATGGGGAAAAGTTTCAGCAAAAATTGGGAATTTTTTCAGATATTTTTTGTGAAAAATTTGGAATATTTTGGGGAAAAATTGGGAATTTTTTGGGGGAAAACTGGGAATTTTTGGGGGAAAAATTGGGAATTTTTGTGGAGAAAATTTGGGAATTTTGGGAGATATTTTTGGTGAAAAATTGGGAATTTTTGTGGAAAAATGGGGAATTTTTGTGTAAAAATCGGGAATTTTTTTGTGCAAAATTGGGAATTTTTTGGAGAAAATTTGGGAATTTTGGGAGAATTTTTTTGTGAAAAATTGGGAATTTTTTGAGAAAAATTGGGAATTTTTTTGTAAAAATGGGGAATTTTGGAGGAAAATTGGGAATTTTTTGCAGAAAATTTGGGAATTTTGGGAGATATTTTTGGGGAAAAATGGGGAATTTTTGTGTAAAAATGGGGAATTTTTTTGTGCAAAATTGGGAATTTTTTGGAGAAAATTTGGGAATTTCGGGACATACTTTTTGAGAAAAATTGGGAATTTTTGGGGCAAATTTGGGAATTTTGGGAGATATTTTTTGTGAAAAATTGGGAATATTTTGGGGAAAAATTCGGATTTTTTTGGGGAAAAATGGGGAATTTTTGTGTAAAAATGGGGAATTTTTTTGTGCAACATTCGGAATTTTTTGGAGAAAATTTGGGAATTTTGGGAGATATTTTTTGGTGAAAAATTGGGAATTTTGCAGGAAAAATTGGGAATTTTTTGAAGAAAAATTGGGAATTTTTTGGGGAAAAAATTTGAAATTTTTGGAGAAAAATTGGGAATTTTTCCAGAAATTTTGGGGAACATTTTGGGGAAAAATTGGGAATTTTTGAGGGATTTTCTTGTAAAAATGTGGAATTTTAGGGGGAAAAATTGGGAATTTTTTGAGGAAAATGTGGGAAATTTTTTGGGAAAAATTGGGAATTTTTGGAGGAAAATTTGGGAATTTTTGGGGAAAAATTGGGAATTTTTGGGGAAAAATTGGGAATTTTTTTGGGGAAAATTGGGAAATTTTTGGGGAAAAATTGGGAATTTTGGGGAAAAATTGGGAACTTTTGAGGAAAAATGGGGAATTTTGGAAGATATTTTGGTGAAAAATTGGGAATTTTGTGTAAAAATGGGGAATTTTGTGTAAAAATGGGGAATTTTTTGTGCAACATTCGAATTTTTGTGAAAAATTTGGGAATTTTGGAGAAAATTTGGGAATTTTGGGAAATATTTTTGTGCAAAATTGGAAATTTTTTGGGGTAAAAATTGGGAATTTTTTGGAGAAAAATTGGGAATTTTGGGAGATATTTTTTGTGGAAAAATTGGGAATTTTTGGAGAAAATTTGGGAATTTCGGGAGATATTTTTTGTGAAAAATTGAGAATTTTTGTGTAAAAAATTATGATTTTTCCGCGTTATTTCCTGCACAAAAATCAGAATTTTGACGGGAAAAAAACCCATTTTTTGACCAAAAATCGCGATTTTTTCACTGCAAATCGCTATAACACCAGAATTTTTTTTTTGGCAATCTCAGGATTTTTTTCCCCAATGACATTTTTAGAAATCCCAATTTATTTTTGGGAGGTGACTCACCCAGCAGCGGCTCGGCCAAGGGGTAAAAATTCCCCAAAATTTGGGAATTGCAGGGGGAAAAAATTGGGGTTTTTTGGGGGAAAATTGGGCATTTTTGGGGAAAAATCGGGAATTTTTATTGGAGAAAAATTGGGAATTTTTGAGGAAAAATTAGGAATTTTGGGAGATATTTTTGGTGAAAAATTGGGAATTTTTGTGGAAAAATGGGGAATTTTTGTGTAAAAATGGGGAATTTTTTTGTGCAAAATTCGGAATTTTTTGTGAAAAATTGGGAATTTTTTGGAGAAAATTTGGGAATTTTGGGACATATTTTTTGTGAAAAATTGGGAAATTTTGGGGTAAAAATTGGGAATTTTTTGGAGAAAAATTGGGAATTTTGGGATATATTTTTTGTGGAAAAATTGGGAATTTTTTGGAGAAAAATTGGGAATTTTTGGGGAAAAATTCGGAATTTTTTGAGGAAAAATTGGGAATTTTTGGGTAAAAATGGGGAAAATTTTCACCAAAAATTGGGAATTTTGGGAGATATTTTTGTGAAAAATTGGGAATTTTTTCAGAAAAAATCGCGAATTTTCCGCGTTATTTCATACACAAAAATCAGAATTTTGCCGGGAAAAAAACCCAATTTTGGCCCAAAACTGGCGATTTTTTCCCTGCCAAGCGCCGGAACCCCAGAATTGTTTTTTGGCAATCTCAGGATTTTTTGCCCAAGGCTATTTTTAGAAAGCCCAATTTCTTTTGGGAGGGTGACTCAGGCAGCAGCGGCTCGGTGAATTTTGGGGGAAAAATTGGGAATTTTGGGGGAAAAATTTGGGAGTTTTTGGGAGAAATTTTTTGTGGAAAATTGGGAATTTTTTGGGGAGAAAAATTGGGAATTTTTTGAAGAGAAATTGGGAATATTTGGGGTAAAAATTGGGAATTTTTGGAGGAAAATTTCGGAATTTTTTGGGGAAAAATTGGGAATTTTTGGGTAAAAATGGGAAAAATTTGGAGAAAAATTTGGGAATTTTGGGAGATATTTTTTGTGAAAAATTTGGAATTTTTTGGGGGCAAATTTGGGAATTTTGGGAGAATTTTTTTGTGAAAATTGGGAATATTTTGGGGAAAAATTCGGATTTTTTTGGGGAAAAATGGGGAATTTTTGTGTAAAAATGGGGAGTTTTTTTGTGCAAAATTCGGAATTTTTTGGAGAAAATTTGGGAATTTTGGGAGATATTTTTGGTGAAAAATTGGGAATTTTTTGGGAAAAATAGGGAAAAATTTGGGGAAAAATTGGGAATTTTGGGAGATATTTTTGGTGAAAAATTGGGAATTTTTGGAGAAAAATTTGAAATATTTGGAGAAAAATTTGGGAATTTCTTGGGGAAAAATTGGCAATTTTTGGGTAAAGATGGGGAAAATTTTCAGCAAAAATTGGGAATTTTGAGGATTATTTTTTGTGTTAAAAATTGGGAATTTTTGTGTAAAAATTGGGAATTTTGGGAGATATTTTTTGTGAAAAATTGGGAATTTTTTGTAAAAAATTTGGGAATTTTCCGCATTATTTCCCGCACAAAAATCAGAATTTTGACGGGAAAAAAACCCATTTTTGGACCAAAAATCGCGATTTTTTCACTGCAAATCGCTATAACACCAGGATTTTTTTTTTGGCAATCTCAGGATTTTTTCCCCAATGACATTTTTAGAAATCCCAATTTATTTTTGGGAGGTGACTCACCCAGCAGCGGCTCGGCCAAGGGGTAAAAATTCCCCAAAATTTGGGAATTGCGGGGGGAAAAAATTGGGTTTTTTTGGGGGAAAATTGGGCATTTTGGGGAAAAATTGGGAATTTTTTGGGGGAAAATTGGGAATTTTTGAGGAAAAATTAGGAATTTTGGAAGATATTTTTTGTGTAAAAATTGGGAATTTTGCGTGAAAAATTGGGATTTTTTTGGAGAAAATTGGGAATTTTTTGGAGAAAAATTTGAAATTTTTGGAGAAAAATTGGGAATTTTTGGAGAAAAATTTGAAATTTTTGGAGAAAAATTGGGAATTTTTTCAGAGATTTCGGGGAAAATTTTGGGGACAAATTGGGAAATTTTGGGAAAAAAATGGGGAAAAATATGGGTAAAAATTGAGATTTTTGGGGTAAAAATGGGGAAAAATTTGGGTTAAAATTTGGGAATTTTTGGGGAGATTTTGGTGCAAAAATGGGGAATTTTGGAAAAAATAGCGAAAAATTTGGGGAAAAATTGGGCATTTTGGGAGATTTTTTTGTGGAAACTTTGGAATTTTTGGGGAAAAATTGGGAATTTTGGGGGAAAAATTTGGGAGTTTTTGTGAAAAAATGGGGAATTTTGGGGGAAAAATTGGTAATTTTTCGAGGTATTTTTGGGGAAAAATTGGGAATTCTTGGGTAAAAATGGGGAAAATTTTGGAAAAAAATTAGGAATTTTTTGGAGAAAAACTCCGATTTTTTTGGAGAAAATTTGGGAATTTTGGGAGATATTTTTTGTGAAAAAATTTTGAATTTTCCGCGTTATTTCCCGCACAAAAATCAGAATTTTGACGGGAAAAAAACCCATTTTTGGACCAAAAATCGCGATTTTTTCACTGCAAATCGCTATAACACCAGAATTTTTTTTTGGCAATCTCAGGATTTTTTTCCCCAATGACATTTTTAGAAATCCCAAAACATTTTTTGGGAGGGTGACTCACCCAGCAGCGGCTCGGCCAAGGGGTAAAAATTCCCCAAAATTTGGGAATTGCGGGGGGAAAAAATTGGGATTTTTGGGGAAAAATTGGGAATTTTTGGGGAAAATTGGGAAAATTTTCAGCAAAATTGGGAATTTTTGAGGTATTTTGGGGAAAAATTGGGAATTTTTGGGGGAAAAATTGGGAATTTTTTCGGAGATTTTGGGTAAAATTTGGGAAAATTGGGAATTTTTGGAGAAAAATCGAATTTTTTTGGAGAAAAATTGGGAATTTTTTAAAGGAAAATTGGGAATTTTTTGGGAAAAATTCGGAATTTTTTGGGGAAAAATTAGGGAATTTTTGTGTAAAAATTGGGAATTTTGGGGGAAAAATTGGGAATTTTGGGGGAAATTTTTTGTGGAAAAATGGGAATTTTTTGAAGAAAAATTGGGAATTTTTTGAAGAAAAATTGGGAATTTTGGGGGAAAAATTGGGAATTTTTCGAGGAATTTTTGGGAGAAAAACTTTGAAATTTTTGGAGAAAAATTGGGAATTTTTGGAGAAAAATCTGGGAATTTGGGAGAAATTTTTTGGTGAAAAATTGGGAATTTTTGAGGAAAAATTGGGAAATTTTTGGAGAAAAATTGGGAATTTTTCGCGGTATTTTTGGGGAAAAATTGGGAATTTTTGTGTAAAAATGGGGAATTTTTTGGAGAAAAATTGAGAATTTTTTGAGAAAAAATCAGGAATTTCGGGGGTTATTTTTTGTGAAAAATGGGGAATTTTTTTGTGAAAAATTGAGAATTTTTTGTGAAAAAATCGTGAATTTTCCGCGTTATTTCCCGCACAAAAATCGGAATTTTGACGGGAAAAAAACCCATTTTTCGGCGATTTTTTCCCTACCAACCCCTGTAACTCCAGGATATTTTGGGAATTGAGGAATTTTTAGAAACCCCAATTTATTTTTGGGAGGGTGACTCACCCAGCAGCGGCTCGGCCCCGCCGCCAGGGGGCGTGCAGGACGAGCCCGAGGGGGAAACATTCCCCAAAATTTGGGAATTGCGGGGGGAAAAAATTGGGGTTTTTTGGGGGAAAATTGGGCATTTTGGGGAAAAATTGGGAATTTTTATTGGAGAAAAATTGGGAATTTTTGTGGAGAAAATTTGGGAATTTTGGGAGATATTTTTTGTGAAAAATTGGGAATTTTTTGGGGAAAAATTGGGAAGTTTTTTGGGAAAATTTGGGAATTTTGGGAGATATTTTTTGGGAAAAATTGGGAATTTTTTGGGAAAAATAGGGAAAAATTTGGGGAAAAATTGGGAATTTTGGGAGATATTTTTTGTGAAAAAATTGGGAATTTTTGGGGAAAAATTGAGAAGTTTTGGGGAAAAATTGGCAATTTTTTGGGATATTTTGGGGAAAAAAATTGTGTAAAAATTGGGAATTTTTGTGTAAAAATTGGGAATTTTTGAGGAAAAATCAGGAATTTTGGGATATATTTTTTGTGAAAAATTGGGAATTTTTGTGTAAAAATGGGGAAAAATTTTGTGGAAAAATTTGGAATTTTTGTGTAAAATTCGGAATTTTTTGTGAAAAATTGGGAATCTTTTGGAGAAAATTTGGGAATTTTGGGACATATTTTTTGTGAAAAATTGGGAAATTTTGGGGTAAAAATTGGGAATTTTTTGGAGAAAAATTGGGAATTTTGGGATATATTTTTTGTGGAAAAATTGGGAATTTTTGGAGAAAATTTGGGAATTTCGGGAGATATTTTTTGTGAAAAATTGAGAATTTTTGTGTAAAAAATTATGATTTTTCTGCATTATTTCATACACAAAATCGAATTTTGACGGAAAAAACCCATTTTTTGACCAAAAATCGCGATTTTTTCACTACCAACCCCTGTAACTCCAGGATTTTTTTCCCCAATGACATTTTTACAAATCCCAAATTTATTTTTGGGAGAGTGACTCACCCAGCAGCGGCTCGGCCCCGCCGCCAGGGGGCGTGCAGGACGAGCCCGAGGGGGAAACATTCCCCAAAATTTGGGAATTGCGGGGGAAAAAATTGGGAATTTTGGGGAAAATTGGGGATTTTTGGGGGAAAATTGGGAATTTTGGGGAAAATTGAGAAATTTTTGGGGGAAAATTGGGAATTTTTGGGGAAAAATTGGGAATTTTTGGGGAGAAAATTAGGAATTTTGGAAGATATTTTTGGTGAAAAATTGGGAATTTTTTGGGGAAAAATTGGGAATTTTGGGGAAAAATTGGGAATTTTTGGGGGAAAATTGGGAATTTTAGGGGCAAATTTGGGAATTTTGGGGGAAAATTGGGAATTTTTGTGTAAAAATGGGGAATTTTTTGGGAAAAATTGGGAATTTTTGGGGGAAATTGGGAATTTTGGGGGAAATTGGGAATTTTTGGGGGAAATTGGGATTTTTTGGAAAAATTGGGGAAAAAATTAGAATTTTGGGAAAAATTTGGAAATTTTTGAGGTATTTTTGGGGAAAAATTGGGAATTTTTGGGGAAAAATTGGGAATTTTTGGGGGGAAAATTGGGAATTTTTTGGGGAAAAATTGGGAATTTTTGGGGGGAAAATTGGGAATTTTAGGGGCAAATTTGGGAATTTTGGGGGGAAAATTGGGAATTTTTGTGCAAAATTCGGAATTTTTTGTGAAAAATTGGGAAGTTTTTGGAGAAAATTTGGGAATTTTGGGACATATTTTTTGTGAAAAATTGGGAAATTTTGGGGTAAAAATTGGGAATTTTTTGGAGAAAAATTGGAATTTTGGGATATATTTTTGTGGAAAAATTGGGAATTTTTGGAGAAAATTTGGGAATTTCGGGAGATATTTTTGTGAAAAATTGAGAATTTTTGTGTAAAAAATTTGGGAATTTTCCGCGTTATTTCATACACAAAAATCAGAATTTTGCCGGGAAAAAACCCATTTTTTGACCAAAAATCGCGATTTTTTCCCTACCAACCCCTGTAACTCCAGGATTTTTTTTCCCCAATGATAATTTTGCAAACCCCAATTTATTTTTGGGAGGGTGACTCACCCAGCAGCGGCTCGGCCAAGGGGTAAAAATTCCCCAAAATTTGGGAATTGCGGGGGGAAAAAATTGGGTTTTTTTGGGGGAAAATTGGGAATTTTTTGGGGGAAAATTGGGAAAATTTTCAGCAAAAATTGGGAATTTTTTGAGGTATTTTTGGAGAAAAATTGGGAATTTTTTGGGGAAAAATTGGGAATTTTTCGAGGTATTTTTGGGAAAAATTGGGATTTTTGGAGAAAAACTGGGAATTTTTTTGGAAAAAATTAGAATTTTGGGGGAAAAATTGGGAATTTTTGGAAAAATTAGAATTTTTGGAGAAAAATTGGGAATTTTTGGGGGAAATTGGGAAAATTTTCAGCAAAAATTGGGAATTTTTTGAGGTATTTTTGGGGAAAAATTGGGAATTTTTTGGGGGAAAAATTGGGAATTTTTTCGGAGATTTTGGGGAAAATTTGGGGAAAAATTGGGAATTTTTTGGAGAAAAATCGGATTTTTTTGGAGAAAAATTGGGAATTTTTTAAAGGAAAATTGGGAATTTTTTGGGAAAAATTCGGAATTTTTTGGGGAAAAATTGGGAATTTTGGGGAAAAATTAGAATTTTGGGGAAAAATTGGGAATTTTGGGGAAATTTTTGTGGAAAAATGGGAATTTTTGAAGAAAAATTGGAATTTTTGAAGAAAAATTGGGAATTTTGGGGAAAAATTGGGAATTTTTCGAGGACTTTTGGGAGAAAAACTTTGAAATTTTGGAGAAAAATTAGAATTTTGGAAAAATTGGGGAAAAAATTAGAATTTTGGGAAAAATTTGGATTTTTTCAAGAAAAACTGGATTTTTGGGAAAATTAGAATATTTGGGAAAAATTTGGGAGTTTTGGGAGATATTTTTGTGAAAAATTGGGAATTTTTGTGTAAAAATGGGGATTTTTTGGGGAAAATTCGAATTTTTGAGGAAAAATTGGAATTTTTGGGTAAAAATGGGGAAAATTTGCAGCAAAATTTGGGAATTTTGAGGATTATTTTTTGTGTTAAAAATTGGGGAATTTTTGTGTAAAAATGGGAAATTTTTTTGTGAAAAATTGAGAATTTTTATGAAAAAATCGTGAATTTTTCGCGTTATTTCCCACACAAAAATCAGAATTTTGACGGGAAAAAAACCCATTTTTGGACCAAAAATCGCGATTTTTTCACTACCAACCCCTATAACTCCAGGATTTTTTGGGAATTGAGGAATTTTTAGAAATCTCAATTTATTTTTGGAGAATGACTCACCCAGCAGCGGCTCGGCCCCGCCGCCAGGGGGCGTGCAGGACGAGCCGAAGGCGCCGCGGTGGAACGAGCCCATGGGCGGCAGCTCGGCCGACGCGTGCGACGGGTAACTCTGCAACGGAAAATTACATTTTTCATCGATTCCCCAAGGTTTTCATTTTTCCCCAATTTTCCCATTTTTTTCTGATTTTTCCCCATTTTTTTCTGATTTTTTTCCCATTTTTCCCCATTTTTTTCTGATTTTTCCCCATTTTTTCCTGATTTTTTCGCAATTTTTTCCCATTTTTTCCCCAATTTTTTCTGATTTTTCCCAATTTTTCCCCAATTTTTTCTGAATTTTTCCCCATTTTTTCCCGATTTTTTTCTGATTTTTTCCTGAATTTTTCCCAATTTTTTCTGATTTTTCCCCATTTTTTTACCATTTTTTCCCCATTTTTTTCTGATTTTTTCCGATTTTTTTCTGATTTTTTCCCAATTTTTTCTGAATTTTTTCCCATTTTTTTCTGATTTTTTCCCATTTTTTCCAAATTTTTTCCCATTTTTCCCCAATATGTTCTGATTTTTTCCCATTTTTTCTGATTTTTTTCCCATTTTTTCCCCAATTTTTTCTGATTTTTTTCCACATTTTTCCCAAATTTTTCCTCAATTTTATCCCATTTTTTTTCTCATTTTTTTCTGATTTTTTTCTGATTTTTTCCCCATTTTTTTCTGATTTTTTCCCCATTTTTTCTGATTTTTTTCCCATTTTTCCCATTTTTTTCTGATTTTTTTCCCATTTTTTTCTCATTTTCTCCCATTTTTTTCCCATTTTTTCCACATTTTTTCCAATTTTTCCCCAATTTTTCCCAATTTTTCCCCAATTTTTCCCCCATTTCCCCCAATTTTTTCTGATTTTTCCCATTTTTCCACATTTTTTCCCAATTTTTCCCCGATTTTTCTGATTTTTCCCCATTTTTTCCCATTTTTTCTGATTTTTTTTCCCATTTTTTCCCAAATTTTTCCTCAATTTTATCCCATTTTTTTCTCATTTTTTCCCATTTTTTTCTGATTTTTTCCCAATTTCCCCCAATTTTTCCCATTTTTTCTGATTTTTTCCCATCTTTTTTCTGATTTTTTTCCCATTTTTCCCAATTTTTCCCCATTTTTTCCAATTTTCCCCAATTTTTTCCCCAATTTTTCCCCATTTGCCCCAAATTTTTTTCCCCATGTTCTCCAATTTTTTCTGATTTTTTCCCCAATTTTTTCTGGGTTTTTTTTCCAGTTTTTTCTGATTTTTTTCCCATTTTTTTCTGATTTTTTTCCATTTTTTCCCCAATTTTCCCCAATTTTCCCCAAATTTTTCCCCCATTTTCCCCAATTTTTTCTGATGTTTTTTCCCAATTTTTTCTGATTTTTTTCCCATTTTTTCCCCATTTTTTTCTGATTTTTCCCCATTTTTTCCCAATTTTTTCCAATTTTTTCCAGTTTTTTCCCATCTTTTTTCTGATTTTTCTCCCATTTTTTCCCATTTTTCCCCATTTTTTCCAAATTTTTCCCCAAATTTTTCCCAATTTTTCCCCAATTTTCCCCCATTTTCCCCAATTTTTTTCCCCATGTTCCCCAATTTTTTCTGATTTTTCCCCATTTTTTTCCGATTTTTTCTCATTTTCCCCATTTTTTCTGAATTTTTCCCATTTTTCCCCATTTTTGTCTGATTATTTTCCCAATTTTTTCTGATTTTTCCCAATTTTTCCCAATTTTTCCCCAATTTTCCCCATTTTCCCCAAAGTTTTTTTTCCCAATTTTTCCCCAATTTTTCCCCGATTTTTTTCCGATTTTTTCTCATTTTTCCCCATTTTTTTCTGATTTTTTTTCCATTTTTTCTGATTTTTTCCCATTTTTTCTGATTTTTTCCCATTTTTTCCCATTTGTTTTTCATTTTTTCCCATTTATTTCTGATTTTTTCGCAATATTTTCACCATTTTTCCCCAATTTTCCCCCAATTTTATCCAAATATTTTCCCATTTTTCCCAATTTTCCCCCAATTTTTTCCCATTGTTTCCTGATTTTTTCCCATTTTTTCCCATTTGTTTCCCATCTTTTTCCCATTTTTTTCTGATTTTTTTCAAAATTTTTTCTGATTTTTTCCCATTTTTTCCCAATTTTTTCCCAAATTTTCCCCGATTTTTCCCCAATTTTTTTCTGATTTTTTCTCATTTTCCCCCAATTTTTTCTGATTTTTTTCCCCATTTTTTTCTCATTTTTTTTCTGATTTTTTCCCAATTTTTTCCCTTTTTTTTCTGATTTTCCCCCAATTTTCCCCATTTATTTCCATTTTTCCCCATTTTTTCCCCATTTTTTCCCATTTTTAACCCATTTATTTCCTATTTTTCCTCAATTTTTTCCATCATTTTTTCCCAAATTTTCCCCAAATTTTTCTCCAAATTTTTCCAAATTTTTTCCCCATTTTTCCTCCAATTTTTTCCCAATTTTTTCCCATTTTTCCCCATTCTTCCCCCATTTTTGCCCCGTTTTTCTTCATTTATTTCCAATTTTTTCCCAATTTTTTCCATTTCTTCCCAAATTATTCCCAATTTTTTCCCATTTTCCCCAATTTTTTCCCCATTTCTTCCCCAATTTTTTTACAAATTTTTACCCATTTTCCCCCAATTTTTCCCCATTTTTGCCCCATTTTTTCCTCATTTTTTTTCCTAATTTTCCCAAATTTTCCCCAATTTTTCCCAATTCTTCCCCAAATTTTCCCCCAATTTTTCCCCCATTTATTTCCATTTTTCCCCATTTTTTCCCCATTTTTTCCCCATTTTTTCCCATTTTTAACCCATTTATTTCCTATTTTTCCTCAATTTTTTCCATCATTTTCCCCAAATTTTCCCCAAATTTTTCTCCAAATTTTTCCAAATTTTTCCCCATTTCTCCCCAATTTTCCCCAATTTTTTCCCATTTTTTCCCAATTTTTCCCCATTTATTTCCATTTTTCCCCATTTTTTCCCCATTTTTTCTCCATTTTTCTTCATTTTTTCCCCAATTTTTTTCATTTTTTCCCCATTTTCCCCCAAATTTCCCCCAAATTTTCCCAAATTTTTCCCCCATTTATTTCCATTTTTTTCCCCAATTTTTCCCCATTTATTCCCATTTTTTCTTCATTTTTTCCCCATTTTTCCTCCGATTTTCTTCATTTTTTCCCCAATTTTTTTCATTTTTTTCCCATTTTTCCCCAAAATTTCCCCAAAATTTCCCCAAATTTTCCCCCAATTTTCCCCCATTTATTCCCATTTTTTCTTCATTTTTTCCCCATTTTCCCTCCGATTTTCTTCATTTTTTCCCCAATTTTTTTCATTTTTTTCCCCATTTTTCCCTAAATTTTCCCCAAATTTTTCCCAATTTTTCTCCAAATTTTTCTCAATTTTTCTCCAAATTTTTCTCAATTTTTTCCCCATTTTTCCCCCGTTTTTTTTCATTTTTTCCCTATTTTTCCTCCGATTTTCTTCATTTTTTCACCAATTTTTTTCATTTTTTTCCCCAATTTTTCCCCAAATTTTTCCCCAATTGTTTCCATTTTTTCCCCATTTTCCCCCATTTTTTCTCCATTTTTCCCCATTTCTCCCTCAATTTTCCCCCATTTATTTCCATTTTTTCCCCATTTTTTCCCCATTTTTTAACCCATTTATTTCCTAATTTTCCTCTATTTTTTTCCATCATTTTTCCCAAATTTCCCCCAAATTTTTCTCCCAATTTTTCCAAATTTTTTCCCCATTTCTCCCCCAATTTTTCCCAATTTTTTCCCATTTTTTCCCCATTTATTTCCATATTTTCCCCATATTTTCCCCATTTTTTCTCCGTTTTTCTTCATTTTTTCACCAATTTTTTTCATTTTTTCCCCATTTTTCCCCAAATTTCCCCCAAATTTTCCCCAAATTTTCCCCAAATTTTTCCCCCAATTTTTCCCCCATTTATTTCCATTTTTTCCCCCAATTTTTCCCCATTTTTTTCCATTTTTTCTTCATTTTTTCCCCATTTTTTCTCCGATTTTCTTCGTTTTTTCACCACTTTATTTCATTTTTTCCCCATTTTTCCCCCATTTTCCCCCAAATTTCCCCCAAATTTTCTCCCAATTTTCCCCCATTTTTCCCCATTTTTTCCCCATTTATTTCCATTTTTTCTTCATTTTTTCCCCATTTCCCCTCCGATTTTCTTCATTTTTTCACCAATTTTTTCCCCGTTTTTTGCATTTTTTCATTTTTTCCCCCAAATTTTCCCAAATTTGTGAATTTTTGGGGCTCCTCACCAGCCTCTCGTGGGGGTGCAGGCTGCAGTAAGCCCCGCCCTGCCCCATGTGAGAAGAATTCCCCAAAATTCCCCCGTAACTCCCTTGGCTCATCCCGCTCGAGGAGCTCCAGGGGTCGCTGCCGTGGTGCCCATCTACAAAAAAAAAAAATTAATTAAAACATTAATTAAAATAATGCACAAATTAAATTAAAATTTATTAAAAAATCCTGAATTTTTAGGAAAAAAATCCTGAATTTTTAAGGAAAAAAATCTGAATTTTTAAGGAAAATTGGTCATTTTTAAGGAAAAAAATCTGAATTTTTTTGGGAAATTTGGTGATTTTTAAGGAAAAAAATCTGAATTTTTTGGGAAAAATTTGGTAATTTTTAGGGAAAATAAATCTGAATTTTTAGGAAAAAAAATCTGAATTTTTAAGGAAATTTGGTCATTTTTAAGGAAAAAAATCCTGAATTTTTAAGAAAAAATTCTGAATTTTTAAGGAAAAAATCCTGAATTTTTAGGAAAAAATTCTGAATTTTTAGGAAAAAATTCTGAATTTTTAGAGAAAATATTCCTGAATTTTTAAGGAAAATTTGTCATTTTTAAGGAAAAAAAATCTGAATTTTTTGGGAAAAATTGGTCATTTTTAAGGAAAAAAATCCTGAATTTTTAGGAAAAAAAATCTGAATTTTTGGGGAAAAATTGGTCATTTTTAAGGAAAAAAATCCTGAATTTTTCAGGAAATTTGGTCATTTTAAAGGAAAAAAATCCTGAATTTTTAAGAAAAAATTCTGAATTTTTAGGGAAAATAATCCTGAATTTTTAGGAAAAAAAATCTGAATTTTTGGGGAAAAAATTTGTCATTTTTAGGGAAAAAAAATCCAAAATTTTTAGGAAAAAATTCTGAATTTTTAGGAAAAAAATCTGGATTTTTAGGGAAAAATTCTGAATTTTTAGGAAAAAAATCCTGAATTTTTAGGGAAAAATTCTGAATTTTTAGGAAAAAATTCTGGATTTTTAGGGAAAAAATTTGTCATTTTTAGGGAAAATAAATCTGAATTTTTAGGAAAAAATTCTGAATATTTAGGGAAAAAATCCTGAATTTTTAGGGAAAATATTCCTGAATTTTTAGGAAAAAAATCCTGAATTTTTAGGAAAAAAAATCCTGAATTTTTGGGGAAAAATTGGTCATTTTTAGGGAAAAAAATCCAGAATTTTAAGGAAAAAATCCTGAATTTTTAGGGAAAAAATTCTGAATTTTTAAGGAAAATTTCTCATTTTTAAGGAAAAAAATCTGAATTTTAGGGAAAAAATCCTGAATTTTTAGGAAAAAAAATCTGAATTTTTGGAGACAAATTTGTCATTTTTAAGGAAAAAAATCCTGAATTTTTAGGGAAAATATTCCTGAATTTTTAAGGAAATTTGGTCAATTTTAGGGAAAAAAATCCTGAATTTTTAAGGAAAAATTCTGAATTTTTAGGGAAAAAATCCTGAATTTTTAGGAAAAAAAATCTGAATTTTTGAGGAAAAATTGGTCATTTTAAGGAAAAAATCCTGAATTTTTAGGAAAAAATTCTGGATTTTTAGGAAAAAAATGGTCATTTTTAGGAAAAAATGCTGAATTTTAGAAAAAATCCTGAGTTTTAGGAAAAAAATCCTGAATTTTAAAGAAAAAATCCTGAATTTTTAAGGAAATTTGGTGATTTTTCAGGAAAAAAAATCCTGAATTTTTAAGGAAAAAATCCTGAATTTTTAGGGAAAAAAATCCTGAATTTTTAGGAAAAAAAATCCTGAATTTTTGGGGAAAAATTGGTCATTTTTAGGGAAAAAAATCCAGAATTTTAAGAAAAAAATCCTGAATTTTTAAGGAAATTTGGTCATTTTTCAGGAAAAAAATTCTGAATTTTTAGGAAAAAATCCTGAATTTTTAGGGAAAAAATTCTGAATTTTTAGGGAAAATAATTCTGAATTTTTAGGAAAAATATCCTGAAATTTTGGGGAAAAATTTTTCATTTTTAGGGGAAAATTCCCTTAATTTTTAGAAAAAAAAATCCTAAATTTTTGGGTAAAAAATGTGAAGTTTTGGGAATTTTTTGAGAATTTTTGGGACCAAAAATGAGAAAAAATTGAGAATTTTTGGGTTAAAAATGGGAATTTTTTGGGAAATTTTTGGAAATTTTTTTGGAATTTTTTGGGATTTTTTGGGAATTTTTCGGGAATTTTTGGGACCAAAAACGAGCAAAAATTGGGAATTTTTGGGTTAAAAAATCCGATTTTTTTCGGGTTTTTTGCTTTGGAATTGGGATTTTTTGGGGATTTCGGGTTCGGGAATTTTGGGAATTTTGGGAATTTTGGGAATTTGGGATTTTTGGGGCTCACCTTGCATGAAGAAGGAGCTGGGGAAGGCGCCGGCCGCGGGTTTGGAGGAGGGAAATCCCGGAGAGTCGCGGTTGTAATCGGCCGTGCTCGCCGACGGGGCGTACACCTGGGGATTTAAAAATTAAAGATTTTTAGGAGATTTTGGGGAAAATTTTTGGGGAATTTTTTGCAGATTTTTTGTGGATTTTTTTTTGATTTTTTGGGGGATTTTTTTGGGGATTTTTTTGGGAATTTTTTTTTATTTTTAGGGAATTTTTTTGAGAATTTTTTTGTATTTTTTGGGATTTTTTGGGGATTTTTGGAGATTTTTTGAGGTTGTTTTAGAGATTTTTGGAGATTTTTTGAAATTTTTGGAGATTTTTGGTAATTTTTGTGGATTTTTTGGATATTTTGGATTTTTATGAATTTTTGGGGATTTTTTGGGGATTTTTTGGGAATTTTTAGGGATTTTTTTTTATTTCTTGGGGATTTTTTGGGGATTTTTTGGGATTTTTTGGGGATTTTTTTTTGGAATTTTTTGGGAATTTTTTGGGGATTTTTTTGGGGATTTTTTGCAGATTTTTGGGGATTTTTGAAGATTTTTTTTAATTTTGGGATTTTTTCGAGAATTTTTGGAATTTTTTGGGATTTTTTTAGGGATTTTTTGGGATTTTTTGGGGATTTTTTAGAGATTTTTGGAATTTTTGGGATTTTTTCGAGAATTTTTTGAAATTTTTGGGAATTTTTGGGAATTTTTGGAATTTTTGGGGATTTTTAGAGAATTTTTGGGGATTTTTTGGGGATTTTTTTGGAATTTTTAGGAATTTTTGTTCATTTTTGGATTTTTGGGATTTTTGGTAATTTTTTGGGAATTTTAGAGAATTTTGGAGATTTTTTGGGGTTTTTTGGAATTTTAGGGATTTTTTCGAGAATTTTTTGGAATTTTTTGCAGATTTTTTGGGGAATTTTTGGGATTTTTATGAATTTTTGTGGATTTTTTGTGGATTTTTCTGGAATTTTTTGGGATTTTTTAGAGATTTTTTGTGGATTTTTTTGCAGATTTTTTTGGATTCTTCCTAAATTTTTTGGGAATTTTTTGGGATTTTTGGGGGATTTTTTGTAGATTTTTTTGAAATTTTTTGGGATTTTTTCAAGAATTTTTTGGAATTTTTTGGGATTTTTTTAGGGATTTTTTGGAATTTTTTGGAGATTTTTAATTAATTTTTTGGGAATTTTTTGTGGATTTTTTTGGAATTTTTTGGGATTTTTTTAGGGATTTTTTGGGGATTTTTTGGGGATTTTTTAGAGATTTTTTGGAGATTTTTTGGAGATTTTTTTGGATTTTTTTGGAGATTTTTAATGAATTTTTTGTGGATTTTTGGCGGATTTTTTTGGAATTTTTTTGGATTTTTTAGAGATTTTTTGGGGATTTTTTTGCAGATTTTTTGGGATTTTTTCTAAATTTTTTGGGATTTTTTGCAGATTTTTTGGGGATTTTTTTGGGGATTTTTTAGCGAATTTTTGGGAGATTTTTTGGAGATTTTTTGGGGATTTTTTGGGGATTTTTTTTTAATATTTTGGGATTTTTTGGGAATTTTTGTGATTTTTTAGAGAATTTTTTGGGGATGTTTTGGGGATTTTTTGAGGATTCTTTGAAGATGTTTTGGGAATTTTTGCAGATTTTTTTTGGATTTTTTCGGGATTTTTTTAGAGAATTTTTGGGGATTTTTTTTTTTATTATTTTTTGGGAATTTTTTGGGTTTTTTTTGTGGAATTTTTTGGGGAATTTTTGGGAATTTTTGTCTTTCAATTTCCAGTATTGATTGATTGATTGACTTTTTATTTCCAATATTGATTGATTGATTATTAATTAAACTCCAATATCTGCCATTGATTGACTTCCAATTTCCAATATTGATTGATTGATTATTAATTAAGCTCCAATATCTGATATTGATGGATGGATTGATTGATTGATTGACTTCCAATTTCCAATATTGATTGATTGATTGATTATTAATTAAGCTCCAATATCTGATATCGATTGATTGATGGATGGATGGATGGATGGATTGATTGATTGATTGATTGATTGATTGATTGATTGATTGACTTCCAATTTCCAATATTGATTGATTGATTATGAATTAAGCTCCAATATCTGATATTGATTGATTCATGGATTGATTGACTTCCAATTTCCAATATTGATTGATTGATTGATTATTAATTAAGCTCCAATATCTGATATCGATTGATTGATGGATGGATTGATTGATTGACTTCCAATTTCCAATATCGACTGATTGATTGATTATTAATTAAGCTCCAATATCTGATATTGATTGATTGATGGATTGATTGATTGATTGACTTGCAATTTCCAATATTGATTGATTGATTATTAATTAAGCTCCAATATCTGATATTGATTGATGGATGGATTGATGGATTGATTGACTTCCAATTTCCAATATTGACTGATTGATTGATGGATTGATTGATTGATTGATTGATTGACTTCCAATTTCCAATATTGATTGATTAATTGATTAACACTCGGTAACGCTCGGTAACGCTCGGTAACACTCGGTAAAATTTTTTGGGGAATTTTTTGGGGATTTTTTGGGGATTTTTTGGGATTTTTGGGGATTTTTTTGGAATTTTTTGGGATTTTTTAGAGAATTTTTTGGGATTTTTTTGGAATTTTTTCGAGAATTTTTTGGGGATTTTTTTGGAATTTTTTCGAGAATTTTTGGGATTTCTTCGAGAATTTTTTGGGATTTTTCGGGAATTTTTTGTGGATTTTTTGGGGATTTTTTGGGGATTTTTGGAATTTTTTGGGATTTTTTTTTTTTTTTTTTTGGAATTTTGGAGATTTTTGGGAATTTTTGGAGATTTTTGGGGGATTCGTGGGGATTTTTTTGAGATTTTTGGGATATTTTGGGGATTTTTGGGGATTTTTAGAGAATTTTTTGGGGATTTTTACGGATTTTTTTGGGATTTTTTTGGGATTTTATGGGAATTTTTTGAGGATTTTTTGGGATTTTTTGGGAATTTTTGGGGGATTTTTTCAGGAATTTTTTTGGAATTTTTTGGGATTTTTTAGAGATTTTTTGTGGATTTTTTTGCAGATTTTTTGGGATTTTTTCTAAATTTTTTTGTGATTTTTTGGGGATTTTTTGAAGATTTTTTTGGAATTTTTTGGGATTTTTTTAGGGATTTTTTGGGGATTTTTTTGGGGATTTTTTGGGATTCTTTATGAATTTTTTGGAGATTTTTTGGGGATTTTTTTTTGGAATTTTGAGATTTTTGGGGAATTTTTGGGGATATTTTGGGACTTTTTTGCAGATTTTTTAGGGATTTTTGGGGATTTCTTTAAGGATTTTTTTGCAATTTTTGGAGATTTTTTGGAGGATTTTTTGAGGATTTTTTTGGAATTTTGGGGGATTTTTCGGGGATTTTTTGGTGATTTTTTGAGGTTTTTTTATTTTTAGCGAATTTTGTGATTGATACCGGTAACACTCGGTAACACTCGGTAACGCTCGGTAACGCTCGGTAACACTCGGTAACGCTCGGTAACACTCGGTAACACTCGGTAACGCTCGGTAACACTCGGTAACACTCGGTAACACTTTCGGTAACGCTCGGTAACACTTCGGTAACACTTTCGGTAACACTTTCGGTAGCGCTCCGGTAACACTCGGTAACACTCGGTAGCGGCTCGGTAACACTCGGTAACACTTTCGGTAACGCTCGGTAACACTCGGTGGCACTTTCGGTAACACTCGGTAACACTCGGTAACGCTTTCGGTAACGCTCGGTAGCTTTCGGTAACACTCGGTAACGCTCGGTAACACTCGGTAGCGGCTCGGTAACACTCGGTAACACTCGGTAACGCTCGACGCTCTTCGGTAACACTCGGTAACACTTTCGGTAACACTCGGTAGCGCTCGGTGGCATTCTCGGTGGCACTCGGTAACACTCGGTAACGCTCGGTAACGCTACCGGTAACGCTCGGTAACGGCTCGGTGCTTTCGGTAGCGCTCGGTAGCAGCTCGGTGCCTACCTCGGTAACACTTTCGGTGGCAGCTCAGTAGCGCTCGATGGCTTGCTCGGTGGCTCGATGCCTTCGGTAACACTTCGGTGCGTTCGGGTAACGCTCGGTGCGCTTCGGTAACACTCGGTAGCAGCTTCGGTGGCCTCGGTGGCACTCGGTAGCACTCGGTACTTTCGGTAGCGCTCGGTAGCTGGCTTCGGTAGCGGCTGGTAGCAGCTCGGTAGCGCTGATGCACTTCGGTAGCGCTCCGGTAGCCTTCAGTAGCGCTCGGTGGCACTCGTACTTTCGGTAACACTTCGATGGCAGCCTTCGGTAACCTTTCGGTAACACTTTCGGTAACACTCGGTAACGCTCCGGTAGCGGCTTCGGTAGCACTCGGTAGCGCCGGTAACCTTTCGGTAACACTCGGTGCGGCTCTCGTGCTCGGCTCGGCTCACTCGGTGCGCTCTCGGTGGCAGCTCGGTGGCGGCTCGGTAACACCTCCGGTAACACTCGGTGCGCTCGATGCCTTGGCTGGTAGCGCTCGATGCCTTCGGTGGCTTACTTTCGGTGGCTTACTTTCGGTGGCGGCTCGGTGGCTTGCTTTTCGGTAGCGGCTTTCGGTGGCACTTTCGGTGGCTACTCGATGCGCTCGGTAGCGTTCGGTGGCGGCTCGGTAGCTTTCGGTAACGCTCGGTAACTTCGACGGCGCTCGGTAACACTTTCGGTAACACTCATTCGGTAACACTTTCGGTGGCTTACTTTCGGTGACGCTTTCGGTGGCGGCTTCGGTGGCTTATTTCGGTAACGCTCGGTAACGCTCGGTGGCGGCTCGGTGGCTTACTCGGCAACCTTTCGGTGGCACTTTCGGTGCCTTTCGGTGGCTTACTTCGGTAACGCTTTCGGTAGCTTGGCTTCCGGTGGCGCACTTTCGAGTAACACTCGGTAACGCTCGGTGCTTTCGGTAACACTCGTGCTTCGGTAACGCTGATACTTTCGGTGCGCTTCGGTAGCAGCTCGGTGGCAGCTCGGTGATTAATTAATTGATTTATTCCCTAAATT
>JAKWBO010000314.1:0-59499 GCA_034336685.1 Luscinia luscinia
GTGCCGCACCGGCCGAGCCCACCCGTGGGTGGGCGTGCAGAAGGGTCTGCGTTGTCCACTGGGTGTGCCGCCACAGCCGGCTCACCCGTGGCTGGCGTGCAGAAACTCTTTGCGTGTGCCACTGCGTGTGCCGCCACGGCCGGCCCACCCGTGGGTGGGCGTGCAGAACTGTTTGCGTTTGCCTCTGGGTGTGCCGCCACGGCCGGCCCACCCGTGGGTGGGCGTGCAGAAGGGTTTGCGGTTGCCTCTGGGTGTGCCGCCACGGCCCGGCCCCACCCGTGGGTGGGGCGTGCAGAATGGCCTGGGGTTGCCTCTAGTGTGCCGCCACGCGGCCGGCCCACCCGTGGGTGGGCGTGCAGAACTGTTTGCGTGTGCCTCTGGGGTGTGCCGCCACGGCCGGCCTACCCGTGGGGGCGTGCAGAAGGGCCTGCGTTTGCCTCTGGAGTGTGCCGCCACGGCCGGCCCACCCGTGGGTGGGCGTGCAGAAGTGCCTGCGTTTGCCTCTGGGTGTGCCGCCACGGCCGGCGCACCCGTGGGTGGGCGTGCAGAACTGTTTGCGTGTGCCTCTGGGTGTGCCGCCACGGCCGGCCCACCCGTGGGTGGGCGTGCAGAACTGTTTGCGTGTGCCACTGGGTGTGCCGCCACGGCCGGCCCATTCGTGGGTGGGCGTGCAGAAAGGCCTGGGGTTGCCTCTGGGTGTGCTGCCACGGCCGGCCCACCCGTGGGTGGGCGTGCAGAACTGTTTGCGTGTGCCAATGGGTGTGCCGCCACGGCCGGCCCACCCGTGGGTGGCGTGCAGGAACTGTTTGCGTGTGCCACTGGGTGTGCCGCCACGGCCGGCCCACCGTGGGTGGGCGTGCAGAACTGTTTGCGTGTTGCCTCTGGGTGTGCCGCCACGGCCGGCCCACCCGTGGGTGGGCGTGCAGAACGGTCTGCGTGTGCCTCTGGGTGTGCCGCCACGGCCGGCCCACCCGTGGGTGGGCGTGCAGAACTGTTTGCGTGTGCCACTGGGTGTGCCGCCACGGCCGGCCCACCCGTGGGTGGGCGTGCAGAACTGTTTGCGTGTGCCACTGGGTGTGCCGCCACGGCCGGCCCACCCGTGGGTGGGCGTGCAGAACTGTCTGCGTGTGCCACTGGGTGTGCCGCCACGGCCGGCCCACCCGTGGGTGGGCGTGCAGAACTGTTTGCGTGTGCCACTGGGTGTGCCGCCACGGCCGGCCCACCCGTGGAGTGGGCGTGCAGAACTGTTTGCGTGTGCCACTGGGTGTGCCGCCACGGCCGGCCCACCCGTGGGTGGGCGTGCAGAACGGACCTGCGTTTGCCTCTGGGTGTGCCGCCACGGCCGGCCCACCCGTGGGTGGGCGTGCAGAACTGTTTGCATGTGCCACTGGGTGTGCCGCCACGGCCGGCCCACCCGTGGGTGGGCGTGCAGAACTGTTTGCGTGTGCCACTGGGTGTGCCGCCACGGCCGGCCCACCCGTGGGTGGGCGTGCAGAACTGTTTGCGTGTGCCACTGGATGTGCCGCCACGGCCGGCCCACCCGTGGGTGGGCGTGCAGAACTGTATGCGTGATCCACTGGGTGTGCCGCCACAGCCGGCTCACCCGTGGCTGGCGTGCAGAACTCTTTGCGTGTGCCACTGCGTGTGCCGCCACGGCCGGCCCACCCGTGGGTGGGCGTGCAGAAAAGTTTGCGGTTGCCTCTGGGTGTGCCGCCACGGCCGGCCCACCCGTGGGAGGGCGTGCAGAAGGGCCTGCGGTTGCCTCTTGGTGTGCCGCCACGGCCGGCCCACCCGTGGGTGGGCGTGCAGAAGTGCCTGCGTTTGCCTCTGGGTGTGCCGCCACGGCCGGCCCACCCGTGGGTGGGCGTGCAGAACTGTTTGCATGTGCCACTGGGTGTGCCGCCACGGCCGGCCCACCCGTGGGTGGGCGTGCAGAAGTGTTTGCGTGTGCCACTGGGTGTGCCGCCACGGCCGGCCTACCCGTGGGTGGGCGTGCAGAAGGGTCTGCGGTTGCCTCTGGGTGTGCCGCCACGGCCGGCCCACCCGTGGGTGGGCGTGCAGAAATGCCTGCGGTTGCCTCTGGGTGTGCCGCCACGGCCGGCCCACCCGTGGGTAGGCGTGCAGAAGTGTTTGCGTGTGCCTCTGGGTGTGCCGCCACGGCCCTCCCACCCGTGGGTGGGCGTGCAGAAGGGCCTGCGTGAAGCTCTGTGTGTGCCGCCACGGCCGGCCCACCCGTGGGTTGGCGTGCAGAACTGTTTGCGTGTGCCACTGGGTGTGCCGCCACGGCCGGCCTACCCGTGGGTGGTCATGCAGAACTGTTTGCGGTTGCCTCTGGGTGTGCCGCCACGGCCGGCCCACCCGTGGGTGGGCGTGCAGAAGGGCCGGCAGTTGCCTCTGGGTGTGCCGCCACGGCCGGCCGCCCGTGGGTGGGCGTGCAGAACTGTTTGCGTGTGCCTCTGTGTGTGCCGCTAAGGCCGGCCCACCCGTGGGTGGGGCGTGCAGAAGAGTCATGCGTGTGCCTCTGTGTGTGCCGCCACGGCCGGCCCACCCGTGGAGTGGGCGTGCAGAACTGTTTGCGTGTGCCACTGGATGTGCCGCCACGACCGGCCCACCCGTGGGTGGGCGTGCAGATCTGTTTGCGTGTGCCACTGGGTGAGCCGCCACAACCGGGCCACCCGTGGGTGGGGCGTGCAGAACTGTTTACGTGTGCCACTGGGTGTGCCGCCACGGCCGGCCACCCGATGGGTGGGCGTGCAGAAGGGTTTGCGGTTGCCTCTGGGTGTGCCGCCACGGCCGGCCCACCCGTGGGTGGGCGTGCAGAACTGTTTGCGTGTGCCTCTGGGTGTGCAGCCACGGCCGGCCCACCCGTGGGTGGTCGTGCAGAAGCTGTCTGCGGTTGCCTCTGGGTGTGCCGCCACGGCCGGCCCACCCGTGGGTGGGCGTGCAGAACTGTTTGCGTGTGCCTCTGGGTGTGCCGCCACGGCCGGCCCACCCGTGGGTGGGCGTGAAGAACTGTTTGCGTGTGCCACTGGGTGTGCCGCCACGGCCGGCCCACCCGTGGGTGGGCGTGCAGAAGAGCCTTGGGGTTGCCTCTGGGTGTGCCGCCACGGCCCGGCCCACCCGTGGGTGGGCGTGCAGAAAGGTCATGCAGGGTTGCCTCTGGGTGTGCCGCCACGGCCGGCCCACCCGTGGGTGAGCGTGCAGAACGGTTCGCGTGTGCCACTGGGTGTGCCGCCACGGCCGGCCCACCCGTGGGTGGGCGTGCAGAACTGTTTGCGTGTTGCCACTAGGGTGTGCCGCCACGGCCGGCCCACCCGTGGGTGGGCGTGCAGAAAAAGCCTGCGTGTTGCCTCTGGGTGTGCCGCCACGGCCGGCCTACCCGGGGGTAGGCGTGCAGAACTGTTTGCGTGTGCCTCTGGGTGTGCCGCCACGGCCGGCTCACCCGTGGAGTGAGCGTGCAGAAGTGTTTGCGTGTGCCAATGGGTGTGCCGCCACGGCAGGCCCACCCGTGGAGTGGGCGTGCAGAACTGTTTGCGTGTGCCACTGGGTGTGCCGCCACGGCCGGCCCATTCGTGGGTGGGGGGAGTGCAGAAAGGCCTGGGGTTGCCTCTGGGTGTGCTGCCACGGCCGGCCCACCCGTGGAGTGGGCGTGCAGAACTGTTTGCGTGTGCCACTGGATGTGCCGCCACGGCCGGCCCACCGATGGGTGGGCGTGCAAGAACTGTTCTGCGTGTGCCAATGGGTGTGCCGCCACGGCCGGCCCACCCGTGGGTGGGCGTGCAGAACTGTATGCGTGATCCACTGGCTGTGCCGCCACAGCCGGCCCACCTTTGGTGGGCGTGCAGAACTGTTTGCGTGTGCCACTAGGTGTGCCGCCACGGCCGGCCCACCCGTGGGTGGGCGTGCAGAAGTGCCTGCGTTTGCCTCTGGGTGTGCCGCCACGGACGGCCCACCCGTGGGTGGCGTGCAGAAGGGTTTGCGGTTCCTCTGGGTGGTGCTTCCACGGCCGGCCCACCCGTGGGTGGCGTGCAGAACTGTTTCCGTGTGCCACTGGGTGTGCCGCCCACGGCCGACCTACCACGTGGGTGGGGCGTGCAGAAGGGTTTGCGGTTCCACTGGGTGTGCTGCCACGGCCGGCCCACCCGTGGGTGGGCGTGCAGAACTGTTTCCGTGTGCCACTGGGTGTGCCGCCACGGCAGGCCCACCCGTGGGTGGGCGTGCAAGAACTCTTCTGCGTGTGCCACTGGGTCTGCCGCCACGGCCGGCCACTCGTGGGTGGCGTGCAAAACTCTTTGCGTGTGCCACTGGGTGTGCCACCACGGCCGGCCCACCGTGGGTGGGCGTGCAGAAGGGCCTGCAATTGCCTCTGGGTGTGCCGCCATGGCCGGCCCACCCGTGGGTGGCGTGCAGAACTGTTTGCGTGTGCCTCTGGGTGTGCCGCATGCGTCCGGCCCATTAGTGGGTGGGCGTGCAGAAGGAGCCTGGGGTTGCCTCTGGGTGTGCCGCCACGGCCGGCCCACCCGTGGGTGGGGCGTGCAGAAGGGCCTGGGATTGCCTCTGGGTGTGCCGCCACGGCCGGCCCACCCGTGGGTGAGGCGTGCAGAAGTGCCAGCGTTTGCCTCTGGGTGTGCCGCCACGGCCGGCCCACCCGTAGGTGGCGTGCAGAAGGGTTTGCGGTTCCTCTGGGTGTGCTGTCACGGCCGGCCCACCCGTGGGTGGTCGTGCAGAAGTGTTTGCGTGTGCCACTGGGTGGGCCGCCACGGCCGGCCTACCCGTGGGTGAAGGCGTGCAGAAGGGTTTCCGGTTGCCTCTGGGTGTGCCGCCACGGCCGGCCCACCCGTCGGTGTCGTGCAGAATAGCCGTCGGTTGCCTCTGGGTTTACAGCCACGGCCGGCCCACCCGTGGGTAGGCGTGCAGAACTGTTTGCGTGTGCCTCTGGGTGTGCCGCCACGGCCGCCCACCCGTGGATGGGTGTGCAGAAGGGCCTGCGGTTGCCTCTGGGTGTGCCTCCACGGCCGGCCCACCCGTGGGTGAAGGCGTGCAAGAACTGTTCTGCGTGTGCCAATGGCGTGTGCCGCCACGGCCCGGCCCACCCGTGGAGTGGGCGTGCAGAAAAAGCCTGCAATTGCCTCTGGGTGTGCCACCACGGCCGGCCCACCCGTGAGTGTGCGTGCAGAAGGGCCTGCAGTTGCCTCTGGGTGTGCCGCACACGGCCCCGGCCCACCCGTGGAGTGGGCGTGCAAAACAGTTTGCGTGTGCCTCTGGAGTGTGCCGCCACGGCCGGCCCACCCGTGGGTGGCGTGCATAAGGGCCTGGGGTTGGCTCTGGGTGTGCCGCCACGGCCGGCCCACCCGTGGGTGGGGCGTGCAGAAGTGCCTGCTTTTGCCTCTGGGTGTGCCGCCACGGCCGGCCCACCCGTGGGTGAGGCGTGCAGAACTGTTTGCGTGTGCCACTAAGTGTGCCGCCACGGCCGGCCCACCCGTGGGTGGGCGTGCAGAAAAAGTTCTGCGGTTGCCTCTGGGTGTGCCGCCAAGGCCGACCCACCCGTGGGTGGGCGTGCAGAACTGTTTGCGTGTGCCTCTGGGTGTGCCGCCACGGCCGGCCCACCCGTGGGTGGGCATGCAGAAGGGCCTGCAGTTTCCTCTGGGTGTGCCACCACGGCCTGGCCCACCCGCGGGTGGGCGTGCAGAAACTGTTTGCTGTGTGCCACTGGATGTGTTGCCACGGCGGCCCACCCGTGGGTGGGCGTGCAGAGACTGTTTGCGTGATCCACTGGGTGTGCCGCCACGGCCGGCCCCACCCGTGGGTGGGCGTGCAGAACTGTTTGCGTGTGCCACTGGATGTGTTGCCACGGACGGCCCACCCGTGGAGTGGGCGTGCAGAGACTGTTTGCACGTGATCCACTGGGTGTGCCGCCACGGCCGGCCCACCCGTGGGTGGGCGTGCAGAACTGTCTGCGTGTGCCACTGGGTGTGCCGCCACGGCCGGCCCACCCGTGGGTGGGCGTGCAGAAAGGTTCTGCGGTTGCCTCTGGGTGTGCCGCCAAAGGCCGACCCACCCGTGGGTGGGCGTGCAGAACTGTTTGCGTGCCTCTGGGTGTGCCGCCAACGGCCGGCCCACCGATGGGTGGAGCATGCAGAAGGGCCTGCAGTTTCCTCTGGGTGTGCTACCACGGCCTGCCCACCCAGCGGGTGGGCGTGCAGAAACTGTTTGGCGTGTGCCACTGGATGTGCTGCCACGGCCGGCCCACCCGTGGGTGGGCGTGCAGAACTGTTTGCGTGATCCACTGGGTGTGCCGCCCACGGCCGGCCCACCCGTGGGTGGGCGTGCAGAACTGTTTGCGTGTGCCCACTGGGTGTGCCGCCACGGCCGGCCCACCCGTGGGTGGGCGTGCAGAAGGGTTTGCGGTTGCCTCTGGGTGTGCCGCCACGGCCCGACCCACCCGTGGGTGGGCGTGCAGAAGGGCCTGCGGTTGCCTCTGGGTGTGCCGCCACGGCCGGCCCACCCGTGGGTAGGCGTGCAGAACTGTTCGCGTGCGCCTCTGGATGTGCCGCCACGGCCGCCCACCCGTGGGTGGGGCGTGCGAAGAAGCCTGCAGTTGCCTCTGGGTGTGCCGCCACGGCCGGCCCACCCGTGGGTGGGCGTGCAGAAGAGCCTGCGGTTTCCTCTGGGTGTGCCGCCACGGCCGGCCCACCCGTGGGTGGGCGTGCAGAACTGTTTCGCGTGTGCCACTGGATGTGCCGCCACGGCCCGGCCCACGCCGTGGGTGGGCGTGCAGAGACCTGTTTGCGTGTGCCAGTGGGTGTGCCGCCACGGCCGGCCCACCCGTGAGTGGGCGTGCAGAACTGTTTGCGTGTGCCACTAAGTGTGTCGCCACGGCTGGCCCACCCGTGGGTGGGCGTGCAGAACAGTTGCGGTTGCCTCTGGGTGTGCAGCCACGGCCGGCCACCAGGGTGGGCGTGCAGAACTGTTCTGCGCGTGCCTCTGGGTTGTGCCGACCACGGCCGGCCCACCCGTGGGTGGGCGTGCAGAACTGTTTGCGTGTTGCCTCTGGGTGTGCCGCCACGGCCGGCCCACCCGTGGGTGGGCGTGCAGAAGGCCTGCGCGTGTGCCTCTGGGTGTGCCGCCACGGCCGGCCCACCAGTGGGTGGGGCGTGCAGAACTGTTTGCGTGATGCCACTGGGTGTGCCGCCACGGCCGGCCCACCCGTGGGTGGGGCGTGCAGAAGCTGTTTGCGTGTGCCCCTGGGTGTGCCGCCACGGCCGGCCCACCCGTGGGTGGGCGTGCAGAAGGTGTTGCGTTTGCCTCTGGGTGTGCGCGCCACGGCCGGCCCACCCGTGGAGTAGGCGTGCAGAACTGTTTGCGTGTGCCTCTGGGTGTGCCGCCACGGCCGGCCCACCCGTGGGTGGAGCGTGCAGAAGAGTGTCTGCGGTTGCCTCTGGTGTGTGCCGCCACGGCCGGCCCCACCCGTGGAGTGGGCGTGCAGAACTGTTTGCGTGTGCCTCTGGGTGTGCCGCCACGGCCGGCCCACCCGTGGGTGGGCGTGCAGAAGGGCCTGCGTGTGCCTCTGGGTGTGCCGCCACGGCCGGCCCACCCGTGGGTGGGGCGTGCAGAAGGGTTTGCCGTTGCCTCTGGGTGTGCCGCCACGGCCGGCCCACCCGTGGGTGGGCGTGCAGAACTGTTTGCGTGTGCCTCTGGGTGTGCCGCCACGGCCGGCCCACCCGTGGGTGGGCGTGCAGAAGAGCCTGCGGTTGCCTCTGGGTGTGCCGCCACGGCCGGCCCACCCGTGGGTGGGCGTGCAGAACTGTTTGCGTGTGCCTCTGGGTGTGCCGCCACGGCCGGCCCACCCGTGGGTGAGCGTGCAGAAGAGCCTGCGGTGCCTCTGGGTGTGCCGCCACGGCCGGCCCACCCGTGGGTGGGCGTGCAGAACTGTTTGCGTGTGCCACTGGGTGTGCCGCCACGGCCGGCCCACCCGTGGAGTGGGGCGTGCAGAACTGTTTGCGTGTGCCACTGGGTGTGCCGCCACGGCCGGCCCACCCGTGGGTGGGCGTGCAGAAGGGCCTGCGGTTGCCTCTGGGTGTGCCGCCACGGCCGGCCCACCCGTGGGTGGCGTGCAGAACTGTTTGCGTGTGCCACTGGGTGTGCCGCCACGGCCGGCCCACCCGTGGGTGGGCGTGCAGAACTGTTTGCGTGATGCCACTGGGTGTGCCGCCACGGCCGGCCCACCCGTGGGTGGGCGTGCAGAAGGGCCTGCGTGTTGCCTCTGGGTGTGCCGCCACGGCCGGCCCACCCGTGGGTGGGCGTGCAGAAGAGCCTGCGGTTGCCTCTGGGTGTGCCGCCACGGCCGGCCCACCCGTGGGTGGGCGTGCAGAACTGTTTGCGTGTGCCTCTGGGTGTGCCGCCACGGCCGGCCCACCCGTGGGTGGGCGTGCAGAACTGTTTGCGTGTGCCACTGGGTGTGCCGCCACGGCCGGCCCACCCGTGGGTGGGCGTGCAGAAACTGCTTGCGGTGTGCCTCTGGGTGTGCCGCCACGGCCGGCCCACCCGTGGGTGGGCGTGCAGAAGGGCCTGCGGTTGCCTCTGGGTGTGCCGCCACGGCCGGCCCACCCGTGGGTGGGCGTGCAGAACTGTTTGCGTGTGCCACTGGGTGTGCCGCCACGGCCCGGCCCACCCGTGGGTGGGCGTGCAGAACTGTTTGCGTGTGCCACTGGGTGTGCCGCCACGGCCGGCCCACCCGTGGAGTGGGCGTGCAGAACTGTTTGCGTGTGCCTCTGGGTGTGCCGCCACGGCCGGCCCACCCGTGGGTGGGCGTGCAGAAGTGCCTGCGTGTGCCTCTGGGTGTGCCGCCACGGCCGGCCCACCCGTGGAGTGGGGCGTGCAGAACTGTTTGCGTGTGCCTCTGGGTGTGCCGCCACGGCCGGCCCACCCGTGGGTGGGGCGTGCAGAAGGGCCTGCGTGTGCCTCTGGGTGTGCCGCCACGGCCGGCCCCACCCGTGGGTAGGCGTGCAGAAGGGCCTGCGGTTGCCTCTGGCGTGTGCCGCCACGGCCGGCCCACCCGTGGGTGGGGCGTGCAGAAGGGCCTGCGGTTGCCTCTGGGTGTGCTGCCACGGCCGGCCCACCCGTGGGTAGGCGTGCAGAAAGCGCCTGCGGTTGCCTCTGGGTGTGCCGCCACGGCCGGCCCACCCGTGGGTGGGCGTGCAGAAGGGCCTGCAGTGTGCCTCTGGGTGTGCCGCCACGGCCGGCCCACCCGTGGGTGGGCGTGCAGAACTGTTTGCGTGTGCCACTGGATGTGCCGCCACGGCCGGCCCACCCGTGGGTGGGCGTGCAGAACAGTTTGCGTGTTGCCTCTGGGTGTGCCGCCACGGCCGGCCCACCCGTGGAGTGGGCGTGCAGAACTGTTTGCGTGTGCCTCTGGGTGTGCCGCCACGGCCGGCCCACCCGTGGGTGGCGTGCAGAACGTGCCTGCGTGTGCCTCTGGGTGTGCCGCCACGGCCGGCCCACCCGTGGGTGGGCGTGCAGAACTGTTTCGCGTGTGCCTCTGGGTGTGCCGCCACGGCCGGCCCACCCGTGGGTGGGCGTGCAGAAGGGTTTGCGTGTGCCTCTGGGTGTGCCGCCACGGCCGGCCCACCCGTGGGTGGGCGTGCAGAAGCGCTTGCGGTTGCCTCTGGGTGTGCCGCCACGGCCGGCCCACCCGTGGGTGAGGCGTGCAGAAAAGGCCTGCGGGTTGCCTCTGGGTGTGCCGCCACGGCCGGCCCACCCGTGGGTGGGGCGTGCAGGACTGTTTGCGTGTGCCACTGGGTGTGCCGCCACGGACCGGCCCACCCGTGGGTGGGCGTGCAGAACTGTTTGCGTGATCCACTGGGTGTGCCGCCACGGCCGGCCCACCCGTGGGTGGGGCGTGCAGAAGGGCCTGCGGTGTGCCTCTGGGTGTGCCGCCACGGCCGGCCCACCCGTGGGTGGGCGTGCAGAACTGTTTGCGTGTGCCACTGGGTGTGCCGCCACGGCCGGCCCACCCGTGGGTGGGGCGTGCAGAAGGGTTTGCGTGTTGCCTCTGGGTGTGCCGCCACGGCCGGCCCACCCGTGGGTGGGCGTGCAGAACGGTTTGCGTGTGCCACTGGGTGTGCCGCCACGGCCGGCCCACCCGTGGGCTGGGCGTGCAGAACTGTTTGCGTGTGCCACTGGGTGTGCCGCTACGGCCCGGCCCACCCGTGGGTGGGCGTGCAGAACTGTTTGCGTGATGCCACTGGGTGTGCCGCCACGGCCGGCCCACCCGTGGGTGGGCGTGCAGAAGGGCCTGCGTGTGCCTCTGGGTGTGCCGCCACGGCCGGCCCACCCGTGGGTGGGCGTGCAGAACTGGTTGCGTGTGCCACTGGATGTGCCGCCACGGCCGGCCCACCCGTGGGTGGGCGTGCAGAACTGTTTGCGTGTGCCTCTGGGTGTGCCGCCACGGCCGGCCCACCCGTGGGTGGGCGTGCAGAACGGTTTGCGTGTGCCACTGGGTGTGCCGCCCACGGCCGACCCACCGTGGGTGGGCGTGCAGAAGGGCCTGCGGTTGCCTCTGGGTGTGCAGCCACGGCCGGCCCACCCGTGGGTGGGCGTGCAGAACTGTTTGCGTGTGCCGCTGGGTGTGCCGCCACGGCCGGCCCACCCGTGGGTGGGCGTGCAGAAGAGCTTTGCGTGTGCCACTGGGTGTGCCGCCACGGCCGGCCCACCCGTGGGTGGGCGTGCAGAAGGAGCCTGCGGTTTGCCCCTGGGTGTGCCGCCACGGCCGGCCCACCCGTGGTGTGGCGTGCAGAACTGTTTGCGTGTGCCACTGGATTGTGCGGCTACGGCCGGCCCACCCGTGGGTGGGCGTGCAGAAGAACTCTGCGGTGCCTCTGGGTGTGCCGCCCACGGCCGACCCACCCGTGGGTGGGCGTGCAGAACTGTTTGCGTGTGCCACTGGGTGTGCCGCCACGGCCGGCCCACCCGTGGGTGAAGCGTGCAGAAGAGCGTCGCGTGTTGCCTCTGGGTGTGCCGCTACGGCCGAGCCCACCCGTGCGTGGGCGTGCAGAAGTGCCTGCGGTTGCCTCTGGGTGTGCCGCCACGGCCGGCCCACCCGTGGGTGGGCGTGCAGAACTGTTTGCGTGTGCCACTGGGTGTGCCGCCACGGCCGGCCCACCCGTGGGTGGGCGTGCAGAAGGGCCTGCGTGGGGCTCTGGGTGTGCCGCCACGGCCGGCCCACCCGTGGGTGGGCGTGCAGAAGGAGCCTGCGGTTGCCTCTGGGTGTGCCGCCACGGCCGGCCCACCCGTGGGTGGGCGTGCAGAAGGGCCTGCGTGGGGCTCTGTGTGTCCCGCCCACGGCCGGCCCACCCGTGGGTGGGCGTGCAGAACTGTTTGCGTGTGCCACTGGGGTGTGCCGTACGGCCGGCCCACCCGTGGGTGGGCGTGCAGAAGGAGTTTGCGTGTTGCCTCTGGGTGTGCCGCCACGGCCGGCCCACCCGTGGGTGGGCGTGCAGAAGGGTTTGCGGTTGCCTCTGGGTGTGCCGCCACGGCCGGCCCACCCGTGGGTGGGCGTGCAGAAGTGCCTGCGTTTGCCTCTGGGTGTGCCGCCACGGCCGGCCCACCCGTGGGTGGGTGTGCAGAATTGTTTGCGTGTGCCACTGGATGTGCCGCCGCGGCCGGCCCACCCGTGGGTGGGCGTGCAGAACTGTTTGCGTGTGCCTCTGGGTGTGCCGCTACGGCCGGCCCACCCGTGGGTGGGCGTGCAGAACTGTTTGGGTGTGCCTCTGGGTGTGCCGCCACGGCCGGCCCACCCGTGGGTGGGCGTGCAGAACTGTTTGCGTGTGCCGCTGGGTGTGCCGCCACGGCCGGCCCACCCGTGGGTGGGGCGTGCAGAACTGTTTGCGTGTGCCACTGGGTGTGCCGCCACGACCGGCCCACCCGTGGGTGGGGCGTGCAGAAGAGCCGGCAGTTGCCTCTGGGTGTGCCGCCACGGCCGGCCCACCCGTGGGTGGGCGTGCAGAACGTCTTTCGTGTTGCCTCTGGGTGTGCCGCCACGGCCGGCCCACCCGTGGGTAGGCGTGCAGAAGGAGCCTGCGTGATTGCCTCTGGGTGTGCCGCCACGGCCGGCCCACCCGTGGAGTGGGCGTGCAAGAACTCGTTTGCGTGTGCCACTGGGTGTGCCGCCACGGCCGGCCCACCCGTGGGTGGGCGTGCAGAACTGTTTGCGTGTGCCTCTGGGTGTGCCGCCACGGCCGGCCCACCCGTGGGTGGGCGTGCAGAAGGGTTTGCGGTTGTTTCTGGGTGTGCCGCCACGGCCGGCCCACCCGTGGGTGGGCGTGCAGAAGTGTCTGGGTTTGCCTCAGGGTGTGCAGCCGTGGCCAGCCCAGCCGTGGGTGGGCGTACAGAAGTGTCTGCATGTGCCTCTGGATGTGCAGCAATGGCTGGCCCACCCGTGGGTGGGCGTGCAGAAGGGCCTGCGTTTGCCCCTGGGTGTGCTAAAACGGCCGGCCCACCCGTGGGTGGGCGTGCAGAAGTGTCTGCAGGTGCCTCTGGTTGTGCAGCAATGGCCGGCCCACCCGTGGAAGGGCGTGCAGAAGAGTCTGTGGTTGCCCCTGGGTGTGCCGCAATGGCCGGGCCACCCGTGGGTGGGCGTGCATAAGAGTCTGGGGTTGCCCCTGTGTGTGCCGCAACGACCGGCCCACCCGTGGGTGGGCGTGCAGAAGTGTCTTTCTGTGCCTCTGGGTGTGCAGCAATGGCCGGGGGTCCCATTGGGGTTTATTTGAGGGTGTATTTGGGGTTTATTTGGGGGTGTTTTTTTGGTCCCTTTGGCATTTATTTCGGGTTTATTTGGGGTCCCTTTGGGGTTTATTTGGGATCCCTTTGGGGTGTTTTTGGGGTCACCCGGGTCCCGCAGCTACTGCACCCCGAGGCCGTGGAAGGTTTGGTGCTGATCAACCTGGACCCCCAAAGCTAAGGGCTGGATGGACTGGGCCGCCAGCAACGGTGGGCGGGGCTGGGGGCGGGGCTTGGGGTGGGCGTGGTTCGGGGGCGTGGCTTGGGTGGGCATACGCCCACCGTGGGGAGCAGAATAGGGGCACATTTAGAAATTTGGGGATTGGGGATTTGGGGATTTGGGGTTTTGGGGTTGGGGGTTTGAGAATTTGGGGGATTGGGAATTTGGGGGATTTGGGGCTGGATTTTTGGGGGGTGAGGGGGGAAATTTGGGGGAGGGCGTGGGGGACTCGGAGAGTGAATTTTGGATGGATTTGGTGGAGCCCTGGGGGTCTCATAATGGGTCTGGGGAGGGTCCTGGGGGGTTTTGGGGGTTTTTGGGGGAACTGGGGGGGGGGGGTCTCACAGAGCTGCCCCTCCCCACAGCTCTCAATGCTCAGGATGTCGACGAGCGAGATGATCCTGAGCCACCTGTTCACCCAGGTGGGGGAAGACTGGGGGAATGGGGGACTGGGGGAATGGGGGCACTGGGGGACTGGGGGAGAGACTGGGGGGAAATTGGGGGGACTGGGGGAATGGGGGGGACTGAGGGGGAAACTGGGGGGGACTGGGGGGAGAACTGGGGAAATTGGGGGACTGGGGGGGAATGGGGGGGGAATGGGGGGGGAGAACTGGGGGTGAACTGGGAGGACTGGGGGAAACTGGGAAGAGAACTGGGGGAATGGGGGACTGGGTTAACTGGGGAGACTGGGGGAACTGGTGGTCACTGAGAGGTCACTGTGGTCACTGTGGTCACTGAGCGGTCACTGGGAGGTCACTGGGAGGTCACTGTGGTCACTGGGTGGTCACTGTGGTCACTGTGGTCACTGGAGTGGTCACCGGGAGGTCACTGTGGTCACTCGGCGGTCACTGTGGTCACTGTGGTCACTAGGTGGTCACTGAGGCGGTCACTGTGGTCACTGTGGTCACTGAGCGGTCACTGGGAGGTCACTGGGAGGTCACTGTGGTCACTGTGGTCACTGTGGTCACTGTGGTCACTCGGGGTGGGCGTTGCCGGCCGCTCCCAGGGCGAGCTCTCAGCTGCCCCTCCCCCGTCCGGAGGCTCCGGGAGCACCTGGCGGCCACGCCCAAGCCCGCCCTGTTCTGGGCCATGTACACCAGGTGAGGCGTGGCCCTGGGGCGTGGCCTGGGAACCCAAAATTCCCCAGACCAGGGGGTGGGGGGTTTCCTCCCCACTGACATTTTTTGGGGGGTGGGCGTGGCTGTGGGAGGGTGTGGCTTTAGGGGTGGAGTTACAGCCATGGGGCGTGGCCTGAGGGGTGAAAGGGGTGTGGCCAAAGGTGGAGGGGAGGGGTGGGTGTGTCCTGGGAAGGCGTGGGGTCACAAAGGGGTGTGGCCATGGTCAGTGTTGCCCGCCCACATTCCTCCTCAGCCGCACCGACCTGGGCCTGGAAGCGAGGAGCAGGGCTGGGAGCCTGTGGAAGTGACCCCGAGTGACCCACGACTGACCCCAGAGTGACCCCTGAGTGACCCCTGGTGACCCCGAGTGACCCCGAGTGACCCTTGAGTGAGCCCCGAGTGAGCCCCGAGTGACCCCTGAGTGACCCCCAAGTGACCACTGAGTGACCCTGGTGACCACTGACCCCCGAGTGACCCTGAGTGACCCCCGAGTGACCCATGAATGACCCCCGAGTGACCCCCGAGTGACCACTGAGTGACGCCCGAGTGACCCCCAAGTGACCACTGGTGACCACTGACCTCCGAGTAACCCATGAGTGACCACTGACCCACAGTGACCCCTGAGATACCACTGACCTCCGAGTGACCCCTGAGTGACGCGCCGACCCCCGAGTGACCACTGACCCTGAGTGCTCCCGTGTTGCCTGAGTGACCCCTCGCTGACCACTGACCCCTGAGTGACCCTCGACCCCTCTCCCAGCTGTCCAGTCCTGCTGGTGGTAGGTGACAACTCCCGCGCGAGGGCGGCCGTGGTGAGTGGGGGAGGGGAGTGGTGTCGGGGAGCTCGTGGTCACTCAAGGTGTGGTCACCTGACCCCACCCTGACCCCCAGGCCCCTCCCCAAAGGTGGAGTGCAACGCCAAAGCTGGACCCGGCGCAGGCGTCCTTCCTGAAGGTGACCCTTGGCTCCCCGATGGCCGCCGAGTGACCGCCGAGTGACCCCGCCGAGTGAAGCGCCGAGTGACCGCTCGATGGTCACTCACTGGGCTCTCTTGCAGATGGCCGACGGTGGCGGGCAGCCGCAGATCGCCCAGGTAGGGGCCAGAGGTCACCGGCCGGGGCCAGTCGTGGGGGGGCGGGAGGGGTCACTCAGTGGTCAGTGCTGACGTGCCCTCCCCCAACCCGGCCGGCTGACCGAGGCCGTCAAGTACTTCCTGCAGGGCACGGGCTACAGTGAGTCACGGCGGCGGGGCTCGTTAGCAGACGCGGGGGGTCGTGCGGGCGCGAGGAGTCATTAACGGGCACGGGGGCTCGATAGCAGACACGGGGGCTCATTCTAACACGCACGGGGGCTCATTAACGGGCACGGGGGGTCATTAACGGGCACGGGGGCTCATTAACATGCACGGGGGGCTCATTAACGGGCACGGGGGGTCATTAACGGGCACGGGGGGTCATTATGCTGCGCTGCGGGGGGTCATTAGCGGGCACGGGGGCTCATTAGCAGGAGCACGGGGGGGTCATTAACGGGCACGGGGCTCATTAACATGCACGGGGGGCTCATTAACACGCACGGGGCTCATTAACAGGCACGGGGGCTCATTAACATGCAAAAATACGGGAAGCCTTTGGGTGGAGGGCATGGACTGGGGAGGGCGTGGCATTCAGGACGGGGTGTGGCTTTGGGTTAAGGGACGTGGCTTAACAGGGTATGGTGGTTTGGGTGAAGCGGACAAAGGGGTGTGATCGAGGTTTTGGGTGAAACGGGCGTGGTTTACACAAAGGGGTGTGGTTTAACAGGGCGTGGCTGAGGTTTGGGTGAAACAGGCGTGGTTTACACAAAGGGGTGTGGTTTAACAGGGCGTGGGTGAGGTTTGGGTGAAACGAGCGTGGTTTACACAAGGGGTGTGGTTTAACAGGGCACGGCCGTGGTTTGGAGTGAAACGGCGTGGTTTACACAAAGGGGTGGAGCTGACTGGGAAAGGGGGTGGTGTGGAGGGGCAGGGGGGCGCGGTGTGAGGCCAGTGGCCGTGTCCCGCAGTGGCCGCCTCCGCCATGGCGATGCCTGTCCGCTCCCGCACCGGCTCTGTCACCGTGGGGGAGGGGGAGGCGCGGCCGCAGCCGGACCCTGAGCCGGGGCAGCACTGGGGGAGGGCCGCTCCTCCCCACCAATCCCTGAGGGCGCCCCTTTTCCCCCAAAGCATTCGCTGGGAATCCTCCCCTGACCCCTGGGACCCCCTGAATGCTCCCCAGGAGCCCAAGGACTCCTAGGAGCGCCCAGTGGCCTCCAGGACACCCGGGATGTCCCTGGGACCCCACCCCAGACCCGCTGGGACCCCTCCCATGTGACCCTTGGGACGCTCCCAAACACTCCAGGCCCCCTCCCAGAATCCTCCAACTCCCAGAGGATTCCCCGGGACCCCCAGCATCGCACCCCACCCTCCCTGGGAAGCCCGGGGACCCTCAGGGAGCTCCCCGTGGTGGCAATAAAGGGGCAAAGCAGCGACAGAGCCGCTTCTGCTGTGTGTCAGAAGCTGCACTGGAGCCCTCTCAGCATCTCCTTGTGGCGGCGGCTTGAAAATAAACAGACCTGGGGAGGGGAAATTCTGGGGGGGGAGGGGGGAAAGTGGAAAAAAACCCGCCAAAACAAAAAAAGAAAAAACCAAAGAAATCACACAAACCCAAAACCACCCATAAAAACCCCAAACCTCCCCCAAAAACTAAAACGTCCCAAAAACCCCCAACACACCCAAAAGCCCAAAAATCCCCCCAAAAATCCCCCTAAGCAACTCCCTCAAAACCCTGAAAAAACCACCTAAAACCTCCTCAAAATCAGAAAGAAACCTTAAAAAAAAATCAAAAAAACCTTTTAAAAATCCTGAAAAAATACCTAAAACAACCTTAAACCCCGAAAAAACCCACAAAACCCCTTTAAAAGCTCCCAAATTCCTCCAAAAGCTTTAAAATCCCTGTAAAAATCCGAAAAAATCCATTTAAAATTCCTTAAAAAAAAAAAAAAAAAAGCCCGAAATTGCACCAAAAACCCCCAAAAACCCTTTAAACCTGCTAATGCCTGCCGATCGACTGCTCGACGATCGACTGCCCATGCCTGCCGATCGATTGCTCGGCGATCGACTGATCGTGCCTGCCGAATCGATTGCTCGGCGATCGACTGATCGTGCCTGCCGATCGATTGCTCGGCGATCGACTACTAATGCCTGTCGACCGAGTGCTCGGCGATCGACTGCTAATGCCTGCCGATCGATTGCTCGGCGATCGACTGCTAATGCCTGCCGATCGATTGCTCGGCGATCGACTGCTCATGCCTGCCGATTGGGACTGCCGCGGGTGTCACGTGGCCCCGCCCCCGGTTTTAAAGGGGATTTGGGGTGTTTGGAGGGTTTTGAACGTTGTTTTAGGGTATTTTGAAGGGATTTTTTTCAAATTTCTTTTTAGTTTTGGGGGGTTTTTAGGGGGTTTGGGGATTTTAGCCCAGCGCTGACCCTGCCCCTCTGTTCACACACACCCCCGCTCCATCCGGGCAGCGGCGGCGCGCCTCAGTGTGACAAACACGGTTCGCTGTTCTGGGAGAATTACGGTTTTAATAAAAAAAAGGCGACAGGAGACATGCATAGAGCAAAGGGTTAAACGGCCGGGTGCTTGGCGTCCTGACGCCCTTTTAAACACGTTTACAGTCCATCCGTTCGTGACACACTCAGAGACCTTCCTGTGCACTCACAGTTCTGGGAACTGTTCAGCACAGCCACTCCTCGGCTCCGCCTTTTCAGAGCACGCGTGGTTTTGGGCTTGTGGTTTTATTCTTCTCCTCATCCCTTTAATTTGGGCGCTGCTCCCGCCGGTGCGTGCTGATAATTGTCCTGCCAGCTGCAGGGGCCCCCATCACGGGCTGTTATCTCTGACTAAGAGGGCACTTTAAGCATACTAGCTCTAAAAGAACACCCCAAAAATATCTCCCAAAACCCCCCCAAAAATCCCCCCAAAAACCCCAAAAAACTCCCCAAAAAATCCCCAAAAAATCCCAAAAAACCCCCAAAACACCCCAAAAATATCTCCCAAAACCCCCCCCAAAATCCCCAAAAACCTCAAAAAACCCCAAAAACACCCCAAAAATCCCCGAAAAAATCCCCAAAAACCCCAAAAAACTCAAAAGGCACCGAAAAATATCCCCATTAAATTATCCAAAAAAAATTAAATTACCAAAAAAAAAAATTCCAAACAAAATTACCTAACCCTAACCAAAAACCTCCCCCAAAAACCAAAAACATCCCAAAAACACACAAAAATTTACCAAAATCCACAAAAATCACCATACTCTGTCGGCCAAGGTGAGTAAAAACCGCAAAAACATCCCAAAAATCTCAAAAATTTCCCAAAAAATCCCCCAAAATTTCCAAAACATTCCCTCCCAAAATCCCCCAAAATTACCAAAAATATTCCCCAAAAATCACCTGATTTTTGACCTGTGGACCAAAGGGAAGAAAAAACCCAAAAAACACCCCAAAAACCAGCCAAAACCACCCCAAAAATATCTCCCGAAATTATCAAAAATTACCCCAAAAAATTAGCAAAAAAATCATCCCACAAAATCCCCAAAAATTACCAAAATATCCCCCAAAAAAATTTACCAAAAACTCCCAAGTAAATCCCCAAAAATCAGCTGGACCTGGAAGCCAAAGATGAGAAAAAAACTCAAAAAAACAGCCAAAAACACCCCAAAAATATCCCCCAAAAATCCAAATAAATTTCCTAAAACCCCCAAAAAATTCCCCACCAAAAAACCTCAAAAATTACCAAAAGCCCAAAAAATTACCAAAAAAAAAAATCCTCTAGAAACAACCCAAAAAACTACCCAAAAAACCAGCCAAAAGCATCCCAAAAATATCCCCAAAAATGGCGAAAAAACCCCCCAAAAAACCCCAAAATTTCCCTCTACCCCTCTTTCCCTATAAGTCTGTGTCTTTTTCTCCGTTTCTCTGACTGCATCTTACTATTTTCCTTTAACCCCCGAGTCTTTTGCTTTCTCTCTCTTACCCTAACTCTTTCTCTCTCTGACTGTGTTTCTTTTCCTCTCTAATTCTTTATTTCCCTCTCCCTTTATATTGTCTCCCTCTCTCTTTCTCATTCTATTTCCCTATTTCTCTCTATTTCCCTCTCTTTCATTCTCTGTCTGTTCCTCTAATTCTATTCTTTCTCTCCGTCTGTTTCTCTAACTCTGTTTCCTTCTATTTCTTTCTCTTCCCCTCTGTTTCTCTAACGCTATTTCTTTCTCTCTCCCTCTGTTTCCCTATAACTCTACTTCCCTCTCAATCTATCGGTGGGCGTGCAGAAGGGCCTGCGTTTGCCTCTGGGTGTGCCGCCACGGCCGGCCCACCCGTGGGTGGGCGTGCAGAAGGGCCTGGGGTTGCCTCTGGGTGTGCCGCCACGGCCGGCCCACCCGTGGGTGGGCGTGCAGAAGGGTTTGCGTGTGCCTCTGTGTGTGCCGCCACGGCCGGCCCACCCGTGGGTGGGCGTGCAGAACAGCCGCCGGTTGCCTCTGCGTGTGCCGCCACGGCCGGCCCACCCGTGGGTGGGCGTGCAGAAGGGCCTGCGGTTGCCTCTAGGTGTGCCGCCACCGCCGGTTCACCCGTGGGTGGGCGTGCAGAACTGTTTGCGTGTGCCAATGGCTGTGCCGCCACGGCGGCCCACTTGTGGGTGGGCGTGCAGAAGGGTTTGCGTGTGCCTCTGGGTGTGCCGCCACGGCTGGCCCACCCGTGGGTGGGCGTGCAGAACTGTTTGCGTGTGCCTCTGGGTGTGCCGCCACGGCTGGCCCACCCGTGGAGTGAGCGTGCAGAAGGGTTTGCGTTTGCCTCTGGGTGTGCCGCCACGGCCGGCCCACCCGTGGAGTGAAGCGTGGAGAAGGGCCTCCAGTTGCCTCTGGGTGTGCCGCCACGGCCGGCCCACCCGTGGGTGAGCATGCAGAACTGTTTGCGTGTGCCTCTGGGTGTGCCGCCCGGCCGGCCCACCCGTGGGTGGGCGTGCAGAAGGGCCTGCGTGTGCCTCTGGGTGTGCCGCCAAGGCCGGCCCACCCGTGGGTGGGCGTGCAGAAGGGCCTGCAGTTGCCTCCGGGTGAGCCTCCACGGCCGGCCCACCCGTGGGTGGGCGTGCAGAAGGGCCAGCAGTTGCCTTTGGGTGTGCCGCCACGGCCGGCCCACCCGTGGGTGGGCGTGCAGAACTGTTTGCGTGTCCCTCTGGGTGTGCCGCCACGGCCGGCCCACCCGTGGGTGGGCGTGCAGAAGGGCCTTCGGTTGCTTCTGGGTGTGCCGCCACGGCCGGCCCACGCGTGGAGTGGGGCGTGCAGAAGAGCCTTTGTGTGCCAGTGGGTGTGCCGCCACGGCCGGCCCACCCGTGGGTGGGGCGTGCAGAAGAGCCTGCGTTTGCCTCTGTGTGTGCGGCCACGGCCGGCCCACCCGTGGGTGGGCGTGCATAACTGTTTGCGTGTGCCACTGGGTGTGCCGCCACGGCCGGCCCACACGTGGAGTGGGGCGTGCAGATAGGCGTGGGGTTGCCTCTGGGTGTGCCGCCACGCCAGACCACCCGTGGGTTGGCGTGCAGAACTGTTTGCGTCGCCACTGGGTGTGCCGCCACGGCCGGCCCACCCGTGGGTGGGCGTGCAGAACTGTTTGCGTGTGCCACTGGGTGTGCCGCCTCGGCCGGCCCACCCGTGGGTGGGCGTGCAGAAGGGTTTGCGGTTGCCTCTGGGTGTGCCGCCACGGCCGGCCCACCCGTGGGTGGGCGTGCAGGAGGGCCTGGGGTTGCCTCTGTGTGTTCCGCCGCGCCCGGCCCACCCGTGGGTGGGCGTGCAGAACTGTTTGCGTTTGCGAATGGCTGTGCCGCCACGGCCGGCCCACCCGTGGGTGGGCGTGCAGAAGGGCCTGCATTTGCCTCTGGGTGTGCCGCCACGGCCGGCCCACCCTTGGGTGGGCGTGCAGAACTGTTTGCGTGTGCCTCAGGGTGTGCCGCCACGGCCGGCCCACCCGTGGGTGGGCGTGCAGAAGGGCGTGCGTGTGCCTCGGGGTGTGCCGCCACGGCCGGCCCACCCGTGGGTGGGCGTGCAGAAGGGCCTGCGGTTGCCTCTGGGTGTGCCGCCACGGCCGGCCCACCCGTGGGTGGGCGTGCAGAACTGTTTGCGTGTGCCACTGGATGTTCCGCCACGGCCGGCCCACCCGTGGGTGGGCGTGCAGAACTGTTTGCGTGTGCCACTGGGTGTGCCGCCACGGCCGGCCCACCCGTGGGTGGGCGTGCAGAAGTGTTTGCGTTTGCCTCTGGGTGTGCCGCCACGGCCGGCCCACCCGTGGGTGGGCGTGCAGAACTCTTTGCGTGTGACACTGGATGTGCCGCCCAGGACGGCCCACCCGTGGGCGGCCGTGCAGATCTGTTTGCGTTATCCACTGGGTGTGCAGCCACGGCCGGCCCACCCGTGGGTGGGCGTGCAGAAGAACCTGCGGTTGCCTCTGGGTGTGCCGCCACGGCCGGCCCACCCGTGGGTGGAGCGTGAAGAAGGGCCTGCGGTTGCCTCTGGGTGTGCCGCCACGGCCGGCCACCCGTGGGTGGGGCGTGCAGAAGGAGCCTGCGGTTTGCCTCTGGCTGTGCCGCCACGGCCGGCCCACCCGTGGGTGGGCGTGCAGATAGGCCTGGGGTTTGCCTCTGGGTTTGCCGCCACGGCTGGCCCACCCGTGGGTGGGCGTGCAGATAGGCCTGCGGTTGCCTCTGGGTGTGCCGCCACGGCCGGCCCACCCGTGGGTGGGCGTGCAGAATAGCCGCCGGTTGCCTCTGGGTGTGCCGCCACGGCTGGCCCAGCCGTGGGTGGGAGTGCAGAACTGTTTGCGTGTGCCACTTGGTGTGCCGCCACGGCCGGCCCACCCGTGGTTGGGCGTGCAGAACTGTTAGCGTGTGCCACTGGGTGTGCCGCCACGGCCGGCCCACCCGTGGGTGGGCGTGCAGAAGGGTTTGCGTGTGCCTCTGGGTGTGCCGCCACGGCCGGCCCACCCGTGGGTGGGCGTGCAGATAGGCCTGGGGTTGCCTCTGGGTGTGCCGCCACGGCCGGACAACCCGTGGGTGGGCGTGCAGAAGGGCCTTTGTGTGCCAGTGGGTGTGCCGCCACGGCCGGCCCACCCGTGGGTGGGCGTGCAGAAGAGGCCTGCGTTTGCCTCTGGTGTGTGCCGCCACGGCCGGCCCACCCGTGGAGTGGGCGTGCATAACTATTTGCGTGTGCCAATGGGTGTGCCGCCACGGCCGGCCCACCCGTGGGTGGGCGTGCAGATATGCGTGCGGGGTTGCCTCTGGGTGTGCCGCCACGCCGGACCACCCGTGCGTGGGCGTGCAGAACTGTTTGCGTGCGCCACTGGGTGTGCCGCCACGGCCGGCCCACCCGTGGGTGGGCGTGCAGAACTGTTTGCGTGTGCCACTGGGTGTGCCGCCGGCCGGCCCACCCGTGGGTGGGCGTGCAGAAGGGTTTGCGGTTGCCTCTGGGTGTGCCACTACGGCCGGCCCACCTGTGGGTGGGCGTGCAGGAGGAGACCTGCGGTTGCCTCTGTGTGTTCGCCACGGCCGGCCCACCCGTGGGTGGGCGTGCAGAACTGTTTGCTAGTGCCACTGGGTGTGCCGCCACGGCCGGCCCACCCGTGGGTGGGCGTGCAGAACTGTTTGCGTGCGACTCTGGGTGTGCTGCTACGGCCGGCCCACCCGTGGGTGGGCGTGCAGAAGGGCCTGCGGTTTCCTCTGGGTGTGCAGCCACGGCCGGCCCACCCGTGGGTGAACGTGCAGAAGGGCCTGGGGTTGCCTCTAGGTGAGCCGACACGGCCGGCCCACCCGTGGGTGGGCGTGCAGAAGTGCCTGCGTTTGCCTCTGGGTGTGCCGCCACGGCCGGCCCACCCGTGGGTGGGCGTGCAGAAGGGCCTGCGGTTACCTCTGGGTGTGCAGCCACGACTGGCCCACTGCGTGGGTGGGGCGTGCAGAAGGGCCTGCGGTTGCTTCTGGGTGTAACGCCACGGCCGGCTCACCCGTTGGTAGGCGTGCAGAACTGTTTGCGTGTGCCACTGGGTGTGCCGCCAGGGACGGCCCACCCGTGGGTGGGCGTGCAGAAGGGCCTGCGTGTGCCTCTGGGTGTGCCGCCACGGCCGGCCCACCCGTGGGTGGGCGTGCAGAAGGGCCTAGAGTTGCCTCCGGGTGTGCCGCCACGGCCGGCCCACCCGTGGGTGGGCGTGCAGAAGGGCCGGCAGTTACATCTGGGTGTGCCGCCACGGCCGGCCCACCCGTGGGTGGGCGTGCAGAAGGGTTTGCGGTTGGCTCTGGCTGTGCCGCCACGGCTGGCCCCCCCGTGGGTGGGCGTGCGGATGGGTTTGTGGTTGCCTCTGGGTGTCCCGCCACGGCCGGCCCACCCGTGGGTGGGCGTGCAGAACTGTTTGCGTGTCCCACTGGGTGTGCCGCCACGGCCGGCCCACCCGTGGGTGGGCGTGCAGAAGAGCCTTGGTTTGCCTCTGGGTGTGCCGCCACGGCCGGCCCACCCGTGGGTGGGCGTGCAGAACTGTTTGCGTGTGCCACTGGATGTGCCGCCACGGCCGGCCCACCCGTGGGTGGGCGTGCAGAACCCTTTGCGTGATCCACTGGGTGTGCCGCCACTGCCGGCCCACCCGTAGGTGGGCGTGCAGAACTGTTTGCGTGTGCCACTGGGTGTGCCGCCACGGCCGGCCCACCCGTGGGTGGGCGTGCAGAAGGGTTTGCGTGTGCCTCTGGGTGTGCCGCCACGGCCGGCACACCCGTGGGTGGGCGTGCAGAAGGGCCTGCGGTTGCCTCTGGGTGTGCCGCCACGGCCGGCCCACCCGTGGGTGGGCGTGCAGAAGGGCCTGCGGTTGCCTCTGGGTGTGCCGCCACGGCCGGCCCACCCGTGGGTGGGCGTGCAGAAGTGCCTGCGTTTGCCTCTGGGTGTGCCGCCACAGCCGGCCCACCCGTGGGTGGGTGTGCAGAACTGTTTGCGTGTGCCACTGGATGTGCCGCCACGGCCGGCCCACCCGTGGGTGGGCGTGCAGAAGGGTTTGCGGTTGCCTCTGGGTGTGCCGCCACGGCCGGCCCACCCGTGGGTGGGCGTGCAGAACTGTTTGCGTATGCCACTGGGTATGCCACTACGGCCGGCCCACCCGTGGGTGGGCGTGCAGAAATGTTTGCGTGTGCCACTGGGTGTGCCGCCACAGCCGGCCCACCCGTGGGTGGGCGTGCAGAAGGGTTTGCGGTTGCCTCTGGGTGTGCCGCCACGGCCGGCCCATCCGTGGGTGGGCTTGCAGAAGGGTTTGCGGTTGCCTCTGGGTGTGCCGCCACGGCCGGTTCACCCGTGGGTGGGCGTGCAGAACTGTTTGCGTGTGCCACTGGGTGTGCCGCCACGGCCGGCCCACCCGTGGGTGGGCGTGCAGAAGGGTTTGCGGTTGCCTCTGGGTGTGCCGCCACGGCCGGCCCACCCGTGGGTGGGCGTGCAGAACTGTTTGCGTGTGCCTCTGGGTGTGCCGCCACGGCCGGCCCACCCGTGGGTGGGCGTGCAGAAGGGTTTGCGTTTGCCTCTGGGTGTGCCGCCACGGCCGGCCCACCCGTGGGTGGGCGTGCAGAAGGGCCTCCAGTTGCCTCTGGGTGTGCCGCCACGGCCGGCCCACCCGTGGGTGGGCATGCAGCACAGTTTGCGTGTGCCTCTGGGTGTGCCGCCACGGCCGGCCCACCTGTGGGTGGGCGTGCAGAAGGGCCTGCGTGTGCCTCTGGGTGTGCCGCCAAGGCCGGCCCACCCGTGGGTGGGCGTGCAGAAGGGCCTGCAGTTGCCTCCGGGTGAGCCGCCACGGCCGGCCCACCCGTGGGTGGGCGTGCAGAAGGCCCATCGTGTGCCTCTGGGTGTGCCGCCACGGCCGGCCCACCCGTGGGTGGGCGTGCAGAACTGTTTGCGTGTCCCTCTGGGTGTGCCGCCACGGCCGGCCCACCCGTGGGTGGGCGTGCAGAAGGGCCTTCGGTTGCTTCTGGGTGTGCCGCCACGGCCGGCCCACGCGTGGGTGGGCGTGCAGAAGGGCCTTTGTGTGCCAGTGGGTGTGCCGCCACGGCCGGCCCACCCGTGGGTGGGCGTGCAGAAGGGCCTGCGTTTGCCTCTGTGTGTGCCGCCACGGCCGGCCCACCCGTGGGTGGGCGTGCATAACTGTTTGCGTGTGCCACTGGGTGTGCCGCCACGGCCGGCCCACCCGTGGGTGGGCGTGCAGATATGCGTGGGGTTGCCTCTGGGTGTGCCGCCACGCCGGACCACCCGTGGGTGGGCGTGCAGAACTGTTTGCGTGCGCCACTGGGTGTGCCGCCACGGCCGGCCCACCCGTGGGTGGGCGTGCAGAACTGTTTGCGTGTGCCACTGGGTGTGCCGCCTCGGCCGGCCCACCCGTGGGTGGGCGTGCAGAAGGGTTTGCGGTTGCCTCTGGGTGTGCCGCCACGGCCGGCCCACCTGTGGGTGGGCGTGCAGGAGGGCCTGCGGTTGCCTCTGTGTGTTCCGCCACGGCCGGCCCACCCGTGGGTGGGCGTGCAGAACTGTTTGCGTGTGCCACTGGGTGTGCCGCCACGGCCGGCCCACCCGTGGGTGGGCGTGCAGAAGTGTTTGCGTTTGCCTCTGGGTGTGCCGCCACGGCCGGCCCACCCGTGCGTGGGTGTGCAGAATTGTTTGCGTGTGCCACTGGATGTGCAGCCACGGCCGGCCCACCCGTGGGTGGGCGTGCAGAAGAGCTTGCGTGTGCCACTGGGTGTCCAGCCAGGGCCGGCCCACCCGTGGGTGGGCGTGCAGAAGGGCCTGGGGTTGCCTCTGGGTGTGCCGCCACGGCCGGCCCACCCGTGGGTGAGCGTGCAGAAGTTCCTGCGTTTGCCTCAGGGTGTGCAGCCACGGCCGGCCCACCCGTGGGCGGCCGTGCAGATCTGTTTGCGTGATCCACTGGGTGTGCAGCCACGGCCGGCCCACCCGTGGGTGGGCTTGCAGAACTGTTTGCGTGTGCCACTGGGTGTGCCGCCACGGCCGGCCCACCCGTGGGTAGGCGTGCAGAACTGTTTGCGTGTGCCACTGGGTGTGCCGCCACGGCCGGCCCACCCGTGGGTGGGCGTGCAGAAGGGCCTGCGGTTGCCTCTGGGTGTGCCGCCACGGCCGGCCCACCCGTGGGTGGGCGTGCAGAACTGTTTGCGTGTGCCACTGTGTGTGCCGCCACGGCCGGCCCACCCGTGGGTGGGCGTGCAGAACTGTTTGCGTGTGCCACTGGGTGTGCCGCCTCGGCCGGCCCACCCGTGGGTGGGCGTGCAGAAGGGTTTGCGGTTGCCTCTGGGTGTGCCTCCATGGCCAACCCACCCGTGGGTGGGCGTGAAGAAGGGCCTGGGGTTGCCTCTGCGTGTGCCGCCACGGCCGGCCCACGCGTGGGTGGGCGTGCAGAAGGCCCTGGGTTTGCCTCTGGGTGTGCCGCCACGGCCGGCCCACCCGTGGGTAGGCGTGCAGAACTCTTTGCGTTTGCGTCTGGGTGTGCCGCCACGGCCGGCCCACCCGTGGCTGGGCATGCAGAAGGGCGTGCGTGGGGCTCTGTGTGTGCCGCCACGGCCGGCCCACCTGTGGGTGGGCGTGCAGAACTGTTTGCGTGTGCCACTGTATGTGCCGCCACGGCCGGCCCACCCGTGGGTGGGCGTGCAGAACTGTTTGCGGTTTCCTCTGGGTGTGCCGCCACAGCCGGCCCACCCGTGGGTGGGCGTGCAGAACTGTTTGCCTGTGCCACTGGGTGTGCCGCCACGGCCGGCCCACCCGTGGGTGGGCGTGCAGAACTGTTTGCGTGTGACTCTGGGTGTGCCGCCACGGCCGGCCCACCCGTGGGTGGGCGTGCAGAAGGGTTTGCGGTTGCCTCTGGGTGTGCCGCCACGGCCGGCCAACCCGTGGGTGGGGCGTGCAGAAGGGCCTGCGGTTGCCTCTGGGTGTGCCGCCACGGCCGGCCCACCCGTGGGTGGGCGTGCAGAACTGTTTGCGGTGTGCCTCTGGGTGTGCCGCCACGGCCGGCCCACCCGTGGGTGGGCGTGCAGAAGGGCCTGGGGTTGCCTCTGGGTGTGCCGCCACGGCCGGACCCCACCCGTGGTGGGCGTGCAGAACTGTTTGCGTGTGCCTCTGGGTGTGCCGCCACGGCCGGCCCACCCGTGGGTGGGCGTGCAAGGGCCTGCGGTTGCCTCTGGGTGTGCCGCCACGGCCGGCCCACCCGTGGGTGGGCGTGCAGAAGGGCCTGCGGTTGCCTCTGGGTGTGCCGCCACGGCCGGCCCACCCGTGGGTGGGGCGTGCAGAACTGTTTGCGTGTGCCACTGGGTGTGCCCGCCCGGCCGGCCCACCCGTGGGTGGGCGTGCAGAACTGTTTGCGGTTGCCTCTGGGTGTGCCGCCACGGCCGGCCCACCCGTGGGTGGGCGTGCAGAAGGGCTTGCGGTTGCCTCTGGGTGTGCCGCCACGGCCGGCCCACCCGTGGGTGGGCGTGCAGAACTGTTTGCGTGTGCCACTGGATGTGCCGCCGGCCGGCCCACCCGTGGGTGGGCGTGCAGAACTGTTTGCGGTTGCCTCTGGGTGTGCCGCCACGGCCGGCCTACACCGTGGGTGGGGCGTGCAGAAGGGCCTGCGGTTGCCTCTGGGTGTGCCGCCACGGCCGGCCCACCCGTGGGTCGGCGTGCAGAACTGTTTGCGTGTGCCACTGGATGTGCCGCCACGGCCGGCCCACCCGTGGGTGGGCGTGCAGAAGAACTGTTTGCGTGTGCCACTGGGTGTGCCGCCACGGCCGGTTCACCCGTGGGTGGGCGTGCAGAAGTGCCTGCGTTTGCCTCTGGGTGTGCCGCCACGGCCGGCCCACCCGTGGGTGGGGCGTGCAGAAGGGCCTGCGTGTGCCTCTGGGTGTGCCGCCACGGCCGGCCCACCCGTGGGTGGGCGTGCAGAACTGTTTGCGTGTGCCTCTGGGTGTGCCGCCACGGCCGGCCCACCCGTGGAGTGGGCGTGCAGAACGGCCTGCGGTTGCCTCTGGGTGTGCCGCCACGGCCGGCCCACCCGTGGGTGGGCGTGCAGAACTGTTTGCGTGTGCCTCTGGGTGTGCCGCCACGGCCGGCCCACCCGTGGGTGGGCGTGCAGAACTGTTTGCGTGTGCCTCTGGGTGTGCCGCCACGGCCGGCCCACCCGTGGGTGGGCGTGCAGAAGGGCCTGCGATGTGCCTCTGGGTGTGCCGCCACGGCCGGCCCACCCGTGGGTGGGCGTGCAGAAAGGGCCTGGGGGTTGCCTCTGGGTGTGCCGCCACGGCCGGCCCACCCGTGGGTGGGCGTGCAGAACTGTTTGCGTGTGCCACTGGATGTGCCGCCACGGCCGGCCCACCCGTGCGTGGGCGTGCAGAACTGTTTGCGTGTGCCACTGGGTGTGCCGCCACGGCCGGTTCACCCGTGGGTGGGCGTGCAGAACTGTTTGCGTGTGCCTCTGGGTGTGCCGCCACGGCCGGCCCACCCGTGGGTGGGCGTGCAGAAGAGTTTACGGTGCCTCTGGGTGTGCCGCCACGGCCGGCCCACCCGTGGGTGGGGCGTGCAGAAGGGCCTGCAGTTGCCTCTAGGTGTGCCGCCACGGCCGGCCCACCCGTGGGTGGGCGTGCAGAACTGTTTGCGTGTGCCTCTGGGTGTGCCGCTACGGCCGGCCCACCCGTGGGTGGGCGTGCAGAAAGAGCCTGCGGTTGCCTCTGGGTGTGCCGCCACGGCCGGCCCACCCGTGGGTGGGCGTGCAGAACTGTTTGCGTGTGCCAGTGGGTGTGCCGCCACGGCCGGCCCACCCGTGGGTGGGCGTGCAGAACTGTTTGCGGTTGCCTCTGGGTGTGCCGCCACGGCCGGCCTACCCGTGGGTGGGCGTGCAGAAGGGCCTGCGGTTGCCTCTGGGTGTGCCGCCACGGCCGGCCCACCCGTGGGTGGGCGTGCAGAAGGGCCTGGGGTTGCCTCTGGGTGTGCCGCCACGGCCGGCCCACCCGTGGGTGGGCGTGCAGAACTGTTTGCGTGTGCCACTGGGTGTGCCGCCACGGCCGGCCCACCCGTGGGTGGGCGTGCAGAAGGGCCTGCGGTTGCCTCTGGGTGTGCAGCCACGGCCGGCCCACCCGTGGGTGGGCGTGCAGAAGGGCCTGCGGTTGCCTCTGGGTGTGCCGCCACGGCCGGCCCACCCGTGGAGTGGGCGTGCAGAACTGTTTGCGTGTGCCACTGGGTGTGCCGCCACGGCCGGCCCACCCGTGGGTGGGCGTGCAGAAGGGTTTGCGGTTGCCTCTGGGTGTGCCGCCACGGCCGGCCCACCCGTGGGTGGGCGTGCAGAAGGGCCTGCGGTTGCCTCTGGGTGTGCCGCCACGGCCGGCCCACCCGTGGGTCGGCGTGCAGAACTGTTTGCGTGTGCCTCTGGGTGTGCCGCCACGGCCGGCCCACCCGTGGGTGGGCGTGCAGAAGGGCCTGCGTGTGCCTCTGGGTGTGCCGCCAAGGCCGGCCCACCCGTGGGTGGGCGTGCAGAAGGGCCTGGGGTTGCCTCCGGGTGTGCCGCCACGGCCGGCCAACCCGTGGGTGGGCGTGCAGAAGGGCCAGCAGTTGCCTCTGGGTGTGCCGCCACGGCCGGCCCACCCGTGGAGTGGGCGTGCAGAACTGTTTGCGTGTTCCTCTGGGTGTGCCGCCACGGCCGGCCCACCCGTGGGTGGCTGTGCAGAAGTGTTTGCGGTTGCCTCGGGTGTGCCGCCAAGGCCGGCCCACCCGTGGGTGGGCGTGCGGAAGGGTTTGTGGTTGCGTCTGGGTGTGCGGCCACGGCCGGCCCACCCGTGGGTGGGCGTGCAGAAGAGCCTTCGGTTGCGTCTGGGTGTGCCGCCACGGCCGGCCCACCCCGTGGGTGGGCGTGCAGAAGGGCCTGCGTGTGCCAGTGGGTGTGCCGCCACGGCCGGCCCACCCGTGGGTGGGCGTGCAGAAGGGCCTGCGTTTGCCTCTGGTTGTGCCGCCACGGCCGGCCCACCCGTGGGTGGGCGTGCAGAACTGTTTGCGGTTGCCTCTGGGTGTGCCGCCACGGCCGGCCCACCCGTGGGTGGGCGTGCAGAAGGGCCTGCGGTTGCCTCTGGGGTGTGCAGCCACGGCTGGCCCACCCGTGGGTGGGCGTGCAGAAGGGCCTGCGTGTTGCCTCTGGGTGTGCCGCCACGGCCGGCCCACCCGTGGGTAGGCGTGCAGAACTGTTTGCGTGTGCCACTGGGTGTGCCGCCACGGCCGGCCCACCCGTGGGTGGGGCGTGCAGAAGGGCCTGCGTGTTGCCTCTGGGTGTGCCGCCACGGCCGGCCCACCCGTGGAGTGGGCGTGCAGAAGTGTTTGCGTGTGCCACTGGGTGTGCCGCCACGGCCGGCCCACCCGTGGGTGGGCGTGCAGAACTGTTTGCGTGTGCCACTGGGTGTGCCGCCACGGCCGGCCCACCCGTGGGTGGGCGTGCAGAACTGTTTGCGTGTGCCACTGGATGTGCCGCCACGGCCGGCCCACCCGTGGGTGGGCGTGCAGAACTGTTTGCGTGTGCCTCTGGGTGTGCCGCCACGGCCGGCCCACCCGTGGGTGGGGCGTGCAGAACTGTTTGCGTGTGCCACTGGGTGTGCCGCCACGGCCGGCCCCACCCGTGGGTGGGCGTGCAGAAGCTGTTTGCGTGTGCCTCTGGGTGTGCCGCCACGGCCGGCCCACCCGTGGGTGGGCGTGCAGAAGGGCCTGCGGTTGCCTCTGGGTGTGCCGCCACGGCCGGCCCACCCGTGGGTGGGCGTGCAGAACTGTTTGCGTGTGCCTCTGGGTGTGCCGCCACGGCCGGCCCACCCGTGGGTGGGCGTGCAGAAGGGCCTGCGTGTTGCCTCTGGGTGTGCCGCCACGGCCGGCCCACCCGTGGGTGGGCGTGCAGAACTGTCTGCGTGTTGCCTCTGGGTGTGCCGCCACGGCCGGCCCACCCGTGGGTGGGCGTGCAGAAGGGCCTGCGTGTTGCCTCTGGGTGTGCCGCCACGGCCGGCCCACCCGTGGGTGGGCGTGCAGAAGTGTCTGCGTGTGCCTCTGGGTGTGCCGCCACGGCCGGCCCACCCGTGGAGTGGGCGTGCAGAAGTGTTTGCGGTTGCCTCTGGGTGTGCCGCCACGGCTGGCCCACCCGTGGGTGGGCGTGCGGATGGGTTTGCGGTTGCCTCTGGGTGTGCCGCCACGGCCGGCCCACCCGTGGAGTGGGCGTGCAGAACTGTTTGCGTGTGCCTCTGGGTGTGCCGCCACGGCCGGCCCACCCGTGGGTGGGCGTGCAGAACTGTTTGCGTGTCCCACTGGGTGTGCCGCCACGGCCGGCCCACCCGTGGGTGAGCGTGCAGAAGAGCCTTGCGTTTGCCTCTGGGTGTGCCGCCACGGCCGGCCCACCCGTGGGTGGGCGTGCAGAAGGGTTTGCGTGTTGCCTCTGGGTGTGCCGCCACGGCCGGCCCACCCGTGGGTGGGCGTGCAGAAGCTGCTTGCGGTGTGCCTCTGGGTGTGCCGCCACGGCCGGCCCACCCGTGGGTGGGCGTGCAGAACTGTTTGCGTGTGCCACTGGGTGTGCCGCCACGGCCGGCCCACCCGTGGGTGGGCGTGCAGAACTGTTTGCGGTTGCCTCTGGGTGTGCCGCCACGGCCGGCCCACCCGTGGGTGGGCGTGCAGAACTGTTTGCGTGTGCCTCTGGGTGTGCCGCCACGGCCGGCCCACCCGTGGGTGGGCGTGCAGAACGGCCTGCGTGTTGCCTCTGGGTGTGCCGCCACGGCCGGCCCACCCGTGGGTGGGCGTGCAGAACTGTTTGCGTGTGCCACTGGGTGTGCCGCCACGGCCGGCCCACCCGTGGGTGGGCGTGCAGAAGAGTTTGCGGTTGCCTCTGGGTGTGCCGCCACGGCCGGCCCACCCGTGGAGTGGGGCGTGCAGAAGGGCCTGCGGTTGCCTCTGGGTGTGCCGCCACGGCCGGCCCACCCGTGGGTGGGCGTGCAGAACTGTTTGCGGTTGCCTCTGGGTGTGCCGCCACGGCCGGCCCACCCGTGGGTGGGGCGTGCAGAAGGGCTTGCGTGTGCCTCTGGGTGTGCCGCCACGGCCGGCCCACCCGTGGGTGGGCGTGCAGAACTGTTTGCGTGTTGCCTCTGGGTGTGCCGCCACGGCCGGCCCACCCGTGGGTGGGCGTGCAGAAAAGGCCTGCGTGTTGCCTCTGGGTGTGCCGCCACGGCCGGCCCACCCGTGGGTGGGCGTGCAGAACTGTTTGCGTGTGCCACTGGGTGTGCCGCCACGGCCGGCCCACCCGTGGGTGGGCGTGCAGAACTGTTTGCGTGTGCCTCTGGGTGTGCCGCCACGGCCGGCCCACCCGTGGGTGGGCGTGCAGAACTGTTTGCGTGTGCCACTGGGTGTGCCGCCACGGCCGGCCCACCCGTGGGTGGGCGTGCAGAACTGTTTGCGTGTGCCACTGGGTGTGCCGCCACGGCCGGCCCACCCGTGGGTGGGCGTGCAGAACTGTATGCGTGATCCACTGGGTGTGCCGCCACGGCCGGCCCACCTGTGGGTGGGCGTGCAGAACTGTTTGCGTGTGCCACTGGGTGTGCCGCCACGGCCGGCCCACCCGTGGGTGGGCGTGCAGAACTGTTTGCGTGTGCCTCTGGGTGTGCCGCCACGGCCGGCCCACCCGTGGGTGAGCGTGCAGAAGAGGCGTGCAGTTGCCCCTGGGTGTGCCGCTACGGCCGGCCCACCCGTGGGTGGCCGTGCAGAAGGGCCTGCGTTTGCCTCTGGGTGTGCCGCCACGACCAGCCCACCCGTGGGTGGGCGTGCAGAACTGTTTGCATGTGCCACTGGGTGTGCCGCCACGGCCGGCCCACCCGTGGGTGGCGTGCAGAACTGTTTGCGTGTGCCACTGGGTGTGCCGCCACGGCCGGCCCACCCGTGGGTGGGCGTGCAGAACTGTTTGCGTGTTGCCACTGGGTGTGCCGCCACGGCCGGCCCACCCGTGGGTGGGGCGTGCAGAAGCTGTCTGCGTGATGCCACTGGGTGTGCCGCCACGGCCGGCTCACCCGTGGGTGGCGTGCAGAACTCTTTGCGTGTGCCACTGGGTGTGCCGCCACGGCCGGCCCACCCGTGGGTGGGGCGTGCAGAAGTGTCTGCGGTTGCCTCTGGGTGTGCCGCCACGGCCGGCCCACCCGTGGAGTGGGCGTGCAGAAAGAGCCTGCGTGTTGCCTCTGGGTGTGCCGCCACGGCCGGCCCACCCGTGGGTGGGCGTGCAGAAGCTGTCTGCGTGTTGCCTCTGGGTGTGCCGCCACGGCCGGCCACCCGTGGGTGGGCGTGCAGAACTGTTTGCGTGTTGCCTCTGGGTGTGCCGCCACGGCCGGCCCACCCGTGGGTGGGCGTGCAGAACTGTTTGCGTGTGCCACTGGGTGTGCCGCCACGGCCGGCCCACCCGTGGGTGGGCGTGCAGAAGGGTTTGCGGTTGCCTCTGGGTGTGCCGCCACGGCCGGCCCACCCGTGGGTGGGCGTGCAGAAGGGCCTGCGGTTGCCTCTGGGTGTGCCGCCACGGCCGGCCCACCCGTGGGTGGGCGTGCAGAACTGTTTGCGGTGTGCCACTGGGTGTGCCGCCACGGCCGGCCCACCCGTGGGTGGGCGTGCAGAACGGTCTGCGTGTTGCCTCTGGGTGTGCCGCCACGGCCGGCCCACCCGTGGGTGGGCGTGCAGAAGCTGTTTGCGTGTGCCTCTGGGTGTGCCGCCACGGCCGGCCCACCCGTGGGTGGGCGTGCAGAAGGGCCTGCGGTTGCCTCTGGGTGTGCCGCCACGGCCGGCCCACCCGTGGGTGGGCGTGCAGAACTGTTTGCGTGTGCCACTGGGTGTGCCGCCACGGCCGGCCCACCCGTGGGTGGGCGTGCAGAACGGTTTGCGGTTGCCTCTGGGTGTGCCGCCACGGCCGGCCCACCCGTGGAGTGGGCGTGCAGAAGGGCCTGCGGTTGCCTCTGGGTGTGCCGCCACGGCCGGCCCACCCGTGGGTGGGCGTGCAGAACTGTTTGCGTGTGCCACTGGGTGTGCCGCCACGGCCGGCCCACCCGTGGGTGGGCGTGCAGAACTGTTTGCGTGTTGCCTCTGGGTGTGCCGCCACGGCCGGCCCACCCGTGAGTGGGCGTGCAGAAGGGCCTGCGTGTTGCCTCTGGGTGTGCCGCCACGGCCGGCCCACCCGTGGGTGGGCGTGCAGAACTGTTGCGTGTGCCTCTGGGTGTGCCGCCACGGCCGGCCCACCCGTGGGTGGGCGTGCAGAAAGGCTTGCGTGTTGCCTCTGGGTGTGCCGCCACGGCCGGCCCCACCCGTGGGTGGGCGTGCAGAACTGTTTGCGTGTGCCACTGGATGTGCCGCCACGGCCGGCCCACCCGTGGGTGGGCGTGCAGAACTGTATGCGTGATGCCACTGGGTGTGCCGCCACAGCCGGCCCACCTGTGGGTGGGCGTGCAGAACTGTTTGCGTGTGCCACTGGGTGTGCCGCCACGGCCGGCCCACCCGTGGGTGGGCGTGCAGAACTGTTTGCGTGATGCCACTGGGTGTGCCGCCACGGCCGGCCCACCCGTGGGTGGGCGTGCAGAACTGTTTGCGTGTGCCACTGGGTGTGCCGCCACGGCCGGCCCACCCGTGGGTGGGCGTGCAGAACTGTTTGCGTGTGCCTCTGGGTGTGCCGCCACGGCCGGCCCACCCGTGGGTGGGCGTGCAGAAGAGCGTGCAGTTGCCTCTGGGTGTGCCGCTCACGGCCGGCCCACCCGTGGGTGAGCCGTGCAGAAGGGCCTGCGTTTGCCTCTGGGTGTGCCGCCACGACCAGCCCACCCGTGGGTGGGCGTGCAGAAGCTGTTTGCGTGTGCCACTGGGTGTGCCGCCACGGCCGGCCCACCCGTGGGTGGGCGTGCAGAACTGTATGCGTGATGCCACTGGGTGTGCCGCCACGGCCGGCTCACCCGTGGCGTGGCGTGCAGAACTCTTTGCGTGTGCCACTGGGTGTGCCGCCACGGCCGGCCCACCCGTGGGTGGGCGTGCAGAACTGTCTGCGGTTGCCTCTGGGTGTGCCGCCACGGCCGGCCCACCCGTGGGTGGGCGTGCAGAAGGGCCTGCGGTTGCCTCTGGGTGTGCCGCCACGGCCGGCCCACCCGTGGGTGGGCGTGCAGAACGTGTCTGCGTGTGCCACTGGGTGTGCCGCCACGGCCGGCCCACCCGTGGGTGGGCGTGCAGAACTGTTTGCGTGTTGCCTCTGGGTGTGCCGCCACGGCCGGCCCACCCGTGGGTGGGCGTGCAGAAGGAGCCTGCGGTTGCCTCTGGGTGTGCCGCCACGGCCGGCCCACCCGTGGGTGGGCGTGCAGAAGCTGTCTGCGTGTGCCACTGGGTGTGCCGCCACGGCCGGCCCACCCGTGGGTGGGCGTGCAGAACTGTTTGCGTGTGCCACTGGGTGTGCCGCCACGGCCGGCCCACCCGTGGGTGGGCGTGCAGAAGGGTTTGCGGTTTGCCTCTGGGTGTGCCGCCACGGCCGGCCCACCCGTGGGTGAGGCGTGCAGAAGGGCCTGCGTTTGCCTCTGGGTGTGCCGCCACGGCCGGCCCACCCGTGGGTGGGCGTGCAGAACTGTTTGCGTGTGCCACTGGGTGTGCCGCCGCGGCACGGCCCACCCAGTGGGTGGGCGTGCAGAAGTGTTTGCGTGTGCCACTGGGTGTGCCGCCACGGCCGGCCCACCCGTGGGTGGGCGTGCAGAACTGCTTGCGTGATGCCACTGGGTGTGCCGCCACGGCCGGCTCACCCGTGGCGTGGGCGTGCAGAACTCTTTGCGTGTGCCACTGGGTGTGCCGCCACGGCCGGCCCACCCGTGGGTGGGCGTGCAGAACTGTTTGCGTGTGCCACTGGGTGTGCCGCCACGGCCGGCCCACCCGTGGGTGAGGCGTGCAGAAGGGCCGGCAGTTGCCTCTGGGTGTGCCGCCACGGCCGGCCGCCCGTGGGTGGAGCGTGCAGAAGAGCCTGCGGTTGCCTCTGGGTGTGCCGCCACGGCCGGCCCACCCGTGGGTGGCGCGTGCAGAACTGTTTGCGTGTGCCACTGGGTGTGCCGCCACGGCCGGCCCACCCGTGGGTGGGCGTGCAGAACTGTTTGCGTTTGCCACTGGGTGTGCCGCCACGGCCGGCCCACCCGTGGGTGGGCGTGCAGAACTGTTTGCGTGTGCCTCTGGGTGTGCCGCCACAGCCGGCCCACCTGTGGGTGGGCGTGCAGAACGGCCTGCAGTGTGCCTCTGGGTGTGCCGCCACGGCCGGCCCACCCGTGGGTGGGCGTGCAGAAGTGCCTGCGGTTGCCTCTGGGTGTGCCGCCACGGCCGGCCCACCCGTGGGTGGGCGTGCAGAACTGTTTGCGTGTTGCCACTGGGTGTGCCGCCACGGCCGGCTCACCCGTGGGTGGCGTGCAGAACTCTTTGCGTGTGCCACTGGGTGTGCCGCGCACGGCCCGGCCCACCCGTGGGTGGGCGTGCAGAAGTGCCTGCGGTTGCCTCTGGGTGTGCCGCCACGGCCGGCCCACCCGTGGGTGGGCGTGCAGAAGTGCTTGCAGTGTGCCTCTGGGTGTGCCGCCACGGCCGGCCGCCCGTGGCGTGGGCGTGCAGAACTGTTTGCGTGTTGCCTCTGGGTGTGCCGCCACGGCCGGCCCACCCGTGGAGTGGGCGTGCAGAACTGTTTGCGTGTGCCACTGGGTGTGCCGCCACGGCCGCGCCCACCCGTGGGTGGGCGTGCAGAAACTGTTTGCGTGTTGCCTCTGGGTGTGCCGCCACGGCCGGCCCACCCGTGGGTGGGCGTGCAGAAGTGTCTGCGGTTGCCTCTGGGTGTGCCGCCACGGCCGGCCCACCCGTGGGTGGGCGTGCAGAAGCTGTCTGCGTGTGCCACTGGGTGTGCCGCCACGGCCGGCCCACCCGTGGGTGGGCGTGCAGAAGGGTTTGCGGTTGCCTCTGGGTGTGCCGCCACGGCCGGCCCACCCGTGGGTGGAGCGTGCAGAAGGGCTTGCGGTGTGCCTCTGGGTGTGCCGCCACGGCCGGCCCACCCGTGGGTGGGCGTGCAGAACTGTTTGCGTGATGCCTCTGGGTGTGCCGCCACGGCCGGCCCACCCGTGGAGTGGCGTGCAGAACTGTTTGCGTGTGCCACTGGGTGTGCCGCCACGGCCGGCCCACCCGTGGGTGGGCGTGCAGAACTGTTTGCGTGTGCCACTGGGTGTGCCGCCACGGCCGGCCCACCCGTGGGTGGCGTGCAGAACTGTTTGCGTGTGCCACTGGGTGTGCCGCCACGGCCGGCCCACCCGTGGGTGGGCGTGCAGAAGTGTTTGCGTGTGCCACTGGGTGTGCCGCCACGGCCGGCCCACCCGTGGGTGGGCGTGCAGAAGTGTCTGCGTTTGCCTCTGGGTGTGCCGCCACGGCCGGCCCACCCGTGGGTGAGCGTGCAGAACTGTTTGCGTGTGCCACTGGGTGTGCCGCCACGGCCGGCCCACCCGTGGGTGGGCGTGCAGAAGTGTTTGCGTGTGCCACTGGGTGTGCCGCCACGGCCGGCCCACCCGTGGAGTGGGGCGTGCAGAAGGGTCGTGCAGTTGCCTCTGGGTGTGCCGCCACGGCCGGCCCACCCGTGGGTGGGCGTGCAGAACTGCTTTGCGGTTGCCTCTGGGTGTGCCGCCACGGCCGGCCCACCCGTGGGTGGGCGTGCAGAACTGTTTGCGTGTTGCCACTGGGTGTGCGGCCGCGGCCGGCCCACCCGTGGGTGGGCGTGCAGAACGGACCTGCGTGTTGCCTCTGGGTGTGCCGCCACGGCCGGCCCACCCGTGGGTGGGCGTGCAGAAGCGGCCTGCGTGTTGCCTCTGGGTGTGCCGCCACGGCCGGCCCACCCGTGGAGTGGGCGTGCAGAACTGTTTGCGTGTGCCACTGGGTGTGCCGCCACGGCCGGCCCACCCGTGGTGTGGCGTGCAGAACTGTTTGCGTGTGCCACTGGGTGTGCCGCCGGCCGGCCCACCCGTGGGTGGGCGTGCAGAAGGGCCTGCGGTTGCCTCTGGGTGTGCCGCCACGGCCGCCCACCCGTGGGTGAGCGTGCAGAAGGGCCTTGCGTGTTGCCTCTGGGTGTGCCGCCACGGCCGGCCCACCCGTGGAGTGGGCGTGCAGAACTGTTTGCGTGTGCCACTGGGTGTGCCGCTGCGGCGGCCACCCGTGGAGTGGGCGTGCAGAACTGTTTGCGTGTGCCACTGGGTGTGCCGCCACGGCCGGCCCACCCGTGGGTGGGCGTGCAGAACTGTTTGCGTGTGCCACTGGGTGTGCCGCCACGGCCCGGCCCACCCGTGGGTGGGCGTGCAGAACGGTCTGCGTGTTGCCTCTGGGTGTGCCGCCACAGCCGGCCCACCCGTGGGTGGGCGTGCAGAACTGTTTGCGTGTGCCACTGGGTGTGCCGCCACGGCCGGCCCACCCGTGGAGTGGGCGTGCAGAAGGGTTCTGCGGTTGCCTCTGGGTGTGCCGCCACGGCCGGCCCAACCCGTGGAGTGGGCGTGCAGAAGCTGTTTGCGTGTTGCCACTGGGTGTGCCGCCACGGCCGGCCCACCCGTGGGTGGGCGTGCAGAACTGTTCGCGTGTGCCACTGGGTGTGCCGCCACGGCCGGCCCACCCGTGGTGGGCGTGCAGAGTGTCTGCGGTTGCCTCTGGGTGTGCCGCCACGGCCGGCCCACCCGTGGGTGGGCGTGCAGAACGGCTTGCGGTGTGCCTCTGGGTGTGCCGCCACGGCCGGCCCACCCGTGGAGTGGGCGTGCAGAACTGTTTGCGTGTGCCACTGGGTGTGCCGCCACGGCCCGGCCCACCCGTGGAGTGGCCGTGCAGAAGTGCCTGCGGTTGCCTCTGGGTGTGCCGCCACGGCCGGCCCACCCGTGGGTGGGCGTGCAGAACTGTTTGCGTGTGCCTCTGGGTGTGCCGCCACGGCCGGCCCACCCGTGGGTGGGCGTGCAGAAGGGTTTGCGTGTTGCCACTGGGTGTGCCGCCACGGCCGGCCCACCCGTGGAGTGGGCGTGCAGAGGCCTGCGTGTTGCCTCTGGGTGTGCCGCCACGGCCGGCCCACCCGTGGGTGAGCGTGCAGGATGCTTGCGTGTGCCACTGGGTGTGCCGCCACGGCCGGCCCACCCGTGGGTGGGCGTGCAGAACTGGTTTGCGTGTGCCTCTGGGTGTGCCGCCACGGCCGGCCCCACCCGTGGGTGGCGTGCAGAACTGTCTGCGTGTGTCCACTGGGTGTGCCGCCACGGCCGGCCCACCCGTGGGTGGGCGTGCAGAAGCTGCTTGCGTGTGCCACTGAGGTGTGCCGCCACGGCCGGCCCACCCGTGGGTGAGCGTGCAGAACTGTTTGCGTGTGCCACTGGGTGTGCCGCCGCCGGCCCACCCGTGGAGTGGGCGTGCAGAACTGTTTGCGTGATGCCACTGGGTGTGCCGCCACAGCCGGCCCACCCGTGGCTGGCGTGCAGAACTCTTTGCGTGTGCCACTGGTGTGCCGCCACGGCCGGCCCACCCGTGGAGTGGGCGTGCAGAACTGTTTGCGTGTTGCCTCTGGGTGTGCCGCCACGGCCGGCCCACCCGTGGGTGGGCGTGCAGAAAGGCCTGCGGTTGCCTCTGGGTGTGCTGCCACGGCCGGCCCACCCGTGGGTGGGCGTGCAGAAGTGCTTGCGTGTGCCACTGGGTGTGCCGCCACGGCCGGCCCACCCGTGGGTGGGCGTGCAGAACTGTTTGCGTGTGCCATCTGGGTGTGCCGCCACGGCCGGCCACCCGTGGGTGAGGCGTGCAGAAGGGCCTGCGTGTTGCCTCTGGGTGTGCCGCCACGGCCCGGCCCACCCGTGGGTGGGCGTGCAGAACTGTTTGCGTGTGCCACTGGGTGTGCCGCCACGGCCGGCCCACCCGTGGAGTGGGCGTGCAGAACTGTTTGCGTGTGCCTCTGGGTGTGCCGCCACGGCCGGCCCACCCGTGGGTGGGCGTGCAGAACTGGCTTGCGTGTGCCTCTGGGTGTGCCGCCACGGCCGGCCCACCCGTGGGTGGGCGTGCAGAAGGGCCTGCGGTTGCCTCTGGGTGTGCCGCCACGGCCGGCCCACCGTGGGTGGGCGTGCAGAACTGTTTGCGTGTGCCACTGGGTGTGCCGCCACGGCCGGCTCACCCGTGGGTGGGCGTGCAGAACTGTTTGCGTGTGCCTCTGGGTGTGCCGCCACGGCCGGCCCACCCGTGGGTGGGCGTGCAGAACTGTTTGCGTGTGCCTCTGGGTGTGCCGCCACGGCCGGCCCACCCGTGGGTAGGCGTGCAGAAGTTCCTGCGTGTGCCTCTGGGTGTGCCGCCACGGCCGGCCCACCCGTGGGTGGGCGTGCAGAAGGGCCGGCAGTTGCCTCCGGGTGTGCCGCCACGGCCGGCTTACCCGTGGGTGGGCGTGCAGAAGGGCCTGCGGTTGCCTCTGGGTGTGCCGTCAAGGCCGGCCCACCCGTGGGTGGGCGTGCAGAAGGGCCTGGCGGTTGCCTCTGGGTGTGCCGCCACGGCCGGCCCACCCGTGGAGTGGCGTGCAGAACTGTTTGCGTGTGCCTCTGGGTGTGCCGCCACGGCCGGCCCACCCGTGGAGTGGGCGTGCAGAACGGTTTGCGTGTTGCCTCTGGGTGTGCCGCCACGGCCGGCCCACCCGTGGGTGGGCGTGCAGAACTGTTTGCGTGTGCCTCTGGGTGTGCCGCCACGGCCGGCCCACCCGTGGGTGGGCGTGCAGAACTGTTTGCGTGTGCCACTGGGTGTGCCGCCACGGCCGGCCCACCCGTGGGTGGGCGTGCAGAAGGGTTTGCGTGTTGCCTCTGGGTGTGCCGCCACGGCCGGCCCACCCGTGGGTGGGGCGTGCAGAAGAGCCTGCGTGTTGCCTCTGGGTGTGCCGCCACGGCCGGCCCACCCGTGGGTGGGCGTGCAGAACTGTCTGCGGTGTGCCACTGGGTGTGCCGCCACGGCCGGCCCACCCGTGGGTGGGGCGTGCAGAAGGGCCTGCGTGTGCCTCTGGGTGTGCCGCTACGGCCGGCCCACCCGTGGAGTGGGCGTGCAGAAGGCCTGGGGTTGCCTCTCGGGTGTGCCGCCACGGCCGGCCCACCCGTGGGTGGGCGTGCAGAACTGTTTGCGTGATCCTCTGGGTGTGCCGCCACGGCGGCCTACCCGTGGGTGGGCGTGCAGAAGAGCCTGCGTTTGCCTCTGGGTGTGCCGCCACGGCCGGCCCACCCGTGGGTGGGCGTGCAGAAGGGCCGGCGGTTGCCTCTGGGTGTGCCGCCACGGCCGGCCACCCATGGGTGGGCGTGCAGAACTGTTTGCGTGTGCCTCTGGGTGTGCCGCTACGGCCGGCCCACCCGTGGGTGGGCGTGCAGAAGGGCCTGCGTTTGCCTCTGGGTGTGCCGCCACGGCCGGCCCACCCGTGGGTGGGCGTGCAGAAATGTCTGCGTTTGCCTCTGGGTGTGCCGCCACGGCCGGCCCACCCGTGGGTGGCGTGCAGAACTGTTTGCGTGCGCCACTGGGTGTGCCGCCCACGGCCGGCCCATCCGTGGGTGGGCGTGCAGAAAGGCCTGGGGTTGCCTCTGGTTGTGCTGCCACGGCCGGCCCACCCGTGGGTGGGCGTGCAGGAACTGTTTGCGTGTGCCTCTGGGTGTGCCGCCACGGCCGGCCCACCCGTGGGTGGGCGTGCAGAACTGTTTGCGTGTGCCACTGGGTGTGCCGCCACGGCCGTCCCACCCGTGGGTGAGCGTCAGAAGGGCCTGCGGTTGCCTCTGGGTGTGCCGCCACGGCCGGCCCACCCGTGGGTGGGCGTGCAGAACTGTTTGCGTGTGCCTCTGGGTGTGCCGCCACGGCCGGCCCACCCGTGGGTGAGGCGTGCAGAAGGGCCTGCGGGTTGCCTCTGGGTGTGCCGCCACGGCCGGCCCACCCGTGGGTGGGCGTGCAGAACTGTTTGCGTGTGCCTCTGGGTTGTGCCGCCACGGCCGGCCCACCCGTGGGTGGGCGTGCAGAAAGGCCTGCGTGTTGCCTCTGGGTGTGCCGCCACGGCCGGCCCACCCGTGGAGTGGGCGTGCAGAAGCTGTTTGCGTGTGCCACTGGGTGTGCCGCCACGGCCGGCCCACCCGTGGGTGGCGTGCAGAACTGTTTGCGTGTGCCACTGGGTGATGCCGCCACGGCCGGGCCACCCGTGGGTGGGCGTGCAGAAGGGTTTCGCGGTTGCCTCTGGGTGTGCCGCCACGGCCGGCCCACCCGTGGGTGGGGCGTGCAGAAGGAGCCTGCGTGTTGCCTCTGGGTGTGCCGCCACGGCCGGCCCACCCGTGGGTGGGCGTGCAGAACTGTTTGCGTGTGCCACTGGGTGTGCCGCCACGGCCGGCCCACCCGTGGAGTGGGCGTGCAGAAGGGCCTGCGTGTTGCCTCTGGGTGTGCCGCCACGGCCGGCCCACCCGTGGGTGGGCGTGCAGAACTGTTTGCGTGTGCCTCTGGGTGTGCCGCCACGGCCGGCCCACCCGTGGGTAGGCGTGCAGAAGTGCCTGCGTGTGCCTCTGGGTGTGCCGCCACGGCCGGCCCACCCGTGGGTGGGCGTGCAGAAGGGCTGGCGTGTGCCTCTGGGTGAGCCGCCACGGCCGGCCCACCCGTGGGTGGGCGTGCAGAAGGGTTTGCGGTGTGCCTCTGGGTGTGCCGCCACGGCCCGGCCCACCCGTGGGTGGGCGTGCAGAAGGGCCTGCGTTTGCCTCTGGATGTGCCGCCACGGCCGGCCCACCCGTGGAGTGGGCGTAGCAGAACTGTTTGCGTGTGCCACTGGGTGTGCAGCCCACGGCCGGCCCACCACGTGGGTGGGCGTGCAGAACTTGTTTGCGGTGTGCCTCTGGGTGTGCCGCCCACGGCCCGGCCCACCCGTGGGTGAGGCGTGCAGAAGTGCCTGCGGGTTGCCTCTGGGTGTGCCGCCACGGCCGGCCCACCCGTGGAGTGGGCGTGCAGAACTGTTTGCGTGTGCCACTGGGTGTGCCGCCACGGCCGGCCCACCCGTGGGTGGTCGTGCAGAACTGTTTGCGTGTGCCTCTGGGTGTGCCGCCACGGCCGGCCTACCCGTGGGTGGGCGTGCAGAAGGGCTTGCGGTTGCCTCTGGGTGTGCCTGCACGGCCGGCCCACCCGTGGGTGAGCGTGCAGAAGGGCCTGCGTGTTGCCTCTGGGTGTGCCGCTACGGCCGGCCCACCCGTGGGTGGGCGTGCAGAAGCGGCCTGCGTGTGCCTCTGGGTGTGCCGCCACGGCCGGCCCACCCGTGGGTGGGCGTGCAGAAGTGCCTGCGGTGTGCCTCTGGGTGTGCCGCCACGGCCGGCCCACCCGTGGGTGGGCGTGCAGAACTGTTTGCGTGTGCCTCTGGGTGTGCCGCCACGGCCGGCCCACCCGTGGGTGGGCGTGCAGAAGTGTTTGCGTGTTGCCATCTGGGTGTGCCGCCACGGCCCGGCCTACCCGTGGGTGGGCGTGCAGAAGGACGTTTGCGAGTTGCCTCTGGGTGTGCCGCCACGGCCGGCCCACCCGTGGGTGGGCGTGCAGAACTGTTTGCGTGTGCCTCTGGGTGTGCCGCCACGGCCGGCCCACCCGTGGGTGGGCGTGCAGAACTGTTTGCGTGTTGCCTCTGGGTGTGCCGCCACGGCCGGCCCACCCGTGGAGTGGGCGTGCAGAAGGTGCCTGCGTGTTGCCTCTGGGTGTGCCGCCACGGCCGGCCCACCCGTGGGTGGGCGTGCAGAAGGGCCTGCGTGTTGCCTCTGGTGTGTGCCGCCACGGCCGGCCCACCCGTGGGTGGGCGTGCAGAACTGTTTGCGGTGCCACTGGGTGTGCGCCACGGCCGCCACCCGTGGGTGGGCGTGCAGAACTGTTGCGTGTGCCTCTGGGTGTGCCGCCACGGCCGGCCCACCCGTGGGTGGGCGTGCAGAAGCTGTTTGCGTGTTGCCTCTGGGTGTGCCGCCACGGCCGGCCCACCCGTGGGTGGGCGTGCAGAACGGCTTGCGTGTTGCCTCTGGGTGTGCCCGCCACGGCCGGCCCACCCGTGGGTGGGCGTGCAGAACTGTCTGCGTGTGCCTCTGGGTGTGCCGCCACGGCCGGCCCACCCGTGGGTGGCGTGCAGAACTGTTTGCGTGTGCCTCTGGGTGTGCCGCCACGGCCGGCCCACCCGTGGAGTGGGCGTGCAGAAGTGTTTGCGGTTGCCTCTGGGTGTGCCGCCACGGCCGGCCCACCCGTGGGTGGGCGTGCAGAACTGTTTGCGTGTGCCACTGGGTGTGCCGCCACGGCCGGCCCACCCGTGGGTGGCGTGCAGAAGTGCCTGCGTGTTGCCTCTGGGTGTGCCGCCACGGCCGGCCCACTCGTGGGTGGGCGTGCAGAACTGTTTGCGTGTGCCACTGGGTGTGCCGCCACGGCCGGCCCACCCGTGGGTGGGCGTGCAGAACTGTTTGCGTGTTGCCTCTGGGTGTGCCGCCACGGCCGGCCCACCCGTGGGTGGGCGTGCAGAAGGGCCTGCGGTTGCCTCTGGGTGTGCCGCCACGGCCGGCCCACCCGTGGGTGGGCGTGCAGAACTGTTTGCGTGTGCCTCTGGGTGTGCCGCCACGGCCAGCCCACCTGTGGGTGGGCGTGCAGAACTGTTTGCGTGTGCCACTGGGTGTGCCGCCACGGCCGGCCCACCCGTGGGTGGGCGTGCAGAACTGTTTGCGTGTTGCCTCTGGGTGTGCCGCCACGGCCGGCCCACCCGTGGAGTGAGGCGTGCAGAACGGCCTGCGTGTGCCTCTGGGTGTGCCGCCACGGCCGGCCCACCCGTGGGTGGCGTGCAGAAGTGTCTGCGTGTGCCTCTGGGTGTGCCGCCACGGCCGGCCCACCCGTGGGTGGGCGTGCAGAAGTGTTTGCGTGTGCCTCTGGGTGTGCCGCCACGGCCGGCCCACCCGTGGGTGGGCGTGCAGAACTGTTTGCGTGTGCCTCTGGGTGTGCCGCCCGGCCGGCCCACCCGTGGAGTGGGCGTGCAGAACGGTTTGCGTGTGCCTCTGGGTGTGCCGCCACGGCCGGCCCACCCGTGGGTGGGCGTGCAGAAGCTGTCTGCGTGTGCCTCTGGGTGTGCCGCCACGGCCGGCCCACCCGTGGGTGGGCGTGCAGAACGGTCTGCGTGTGCCTCTGGGTGTGCCGCCACGGCCGGCCCACCCGTGGGTGGGCGTGCAGAACGGTTTGCGTGTGCCTCTGGGTGTGCCGCCACGGCCGGCCCACCCGTGGGTGGGCGTGCAGAACTGTTTGCGTGTGCCTCTGGGTGTGCCGCCCGGCCGGCCCACCCGTGGAGTGGGCGTGCAGAAGTGTCTGCGTGTTGCCTCTGGGTGTGCCGCCACGGCCGGCCCACCCGTGGAGTGGGCGTGCAGAACTGTTCTGCGTGTGCCTCTGGGTGTGCCGCCACGGCCGGCCCACCCGTGGAGTGGGCGTGCAGAAAGGCCTGCGTGTTGCCTCTGGGTGTGCCGCCACGGCCGGCCCACCCGTGGGTGGGCGTGCAGAAGGGTCTGCGTGTTGCCTCTGGCTGTGCTGCCACGGCCGGCCCACCCGTGGTGGGCGTGCAGAACTGTTTGCGTGTGCCTCTGGGTGTGCCGCCACGGCCGGCCCACCCGTGGGTGGGCGTGCAGAACTGTTTGCGTGTGCCTCTGGGTGTGCCGCCACGGCCGGCCCACCCGTGGAGTGGGCGTGCAGAAGCGGTCTGCGTGTTGCCTCTGGGTGTGCCGCCACGGCCGGCCCACCCGTGGGTGGGCGTGCAGAACTGTTTGCGTGTGCCTCTGGGTGTGCCGCCACGGCCGGCCCACCCGTGGAGTGGGCGTGCAGAAGGGCCTGCGGTGTGCCTCTGGGTGTGCCGCCACGGCCGGCCCACCCGTGGGTGGGCGTGCAGAACTGTTTGCGTGTGCCACTGGGTGTGCCGCCACGGCCGGCCCACCCGTGGGTGGGCGTGCAGAAGTGCTTGCGTGTGCCTCTGGGTGTGCCGCCACGGCCGGCCCACCCGTGGGTGGGCGTGCAGAAGCTGTCTTGCGTGTGCCTCTGGGTGTGCCGCCACGGCCGGCCCACCCGTGGAGTGGGCGTGCAGAACTGTTTGCGTGTGCCACTGGGTGTGCCGCCACGGCCGGCCCACCCGTGGAGTGGGCGTGCAGAACTGTTTGCGTGTGCCACTGGGTGTGCCGCCACGGCCGGCCCACCCGTGGGTGGGCGTGCAGAACTGTTTGCGTGTGCCACTGGGTGTGCCGCCACGGCCGGCCCACCCGTGGGTGGGCGTGCAGAAGTGTTTGCGTGTGCCACTGGGTGTGCCGCCACGGCCGGCCCACCCGTGGGTGGGCGTGCAGAAGTGTTTGCGTGTGCCACTGGGTGTGCCGCCACGGCCGGCCCACCCGTGGGTGGGCGTGCAGAACTGTTTGCGTGTGCCACTGGGTGTGCCGCCACGGCCGGCCCACCCGTGGGTGGGCGTGCAGAAGTGTTTGCGTGTGCCTCTGGGTGTGCCGCCACGGCCGGTCCACCCGTGGGTGGGCGTGCAGAAGGGCCTGCGTGTTGCCTCTGGGTGTGCCGCCACGGCCGGCCCACCCGTGGGTGGGCGTGCAGAACTGTTTGCGTGTGCCACTGGGTGTGCCGCCACGGCCGGCCCACCCGTGGGTGGGCGTGCAGAAGCTGTTTGCGGTGTGCCTCTGGGTGTGCCGCCACGGCCGGCCCACCCGTGGGTGGGCGTGCAGAACGGTTTGCGTGTTGCCTCTGGGTGTGCCGCCACGGCCGGCCCACCCGTGGGTGGGCGTGCAGAAGTGCCTGCGTGTGCCTCTGGGTGTGCCGCCACGGCCGGCCCACCCGTGGAGTGGGCGTGCAGAACTGTTGCGTGTGCCTCTGGGTGTGCCGCCACGGCCGGCCCACCCGTGGGTGGGCGTGCAGAACTGTTTGCGGTGTGCCTCTGGGTGTGCCGCCACGGCCGGCCCACCCGTGGGTGGGCGTGCAGAAGGGCCTGCGTTTGCCTCTGGGTGTGCCGCCACGGCCGGCCCACCCGTGGAGTGGGCGTGCAGAACTGTTTGCGTGTGCCACTGGGTGTGCCGCCACGGCCGGCCCACCCGTGGGTGGGCGTGCAGAACTGTTTGCGTGTGCCTCTGGGTGTGCCGCCACGGCCGGCCCACCCGTGGGTGGGCGTGCAGAACTGTCTGCAGTGTGCCTCTGGGTGTGCCGCCACGGCCGGCCCACCCGTGGGTGGGCGTGCAGAACTGTTTGCGTGTGCCTCTGGGTGTGCCGCCACGGCCGGCCCACCCGTGGGTGGGCGTGCAGAAGGGCATGCGTGTGGCCTCTGTGTGTGCCGCCACGGCCGGCCCACCCGTGGGTGGGCGTGCAGAACTGTTTGCGTGTGCCACTGGATGTGCCGCCACGGCCGGCCCACACGTGGGTGGGCGTGCAGAACTCTTTGCATGTGCCACTGGGTGTGCCGCCACAACCGGCCCACCCGTGGGTGGGCGTGCAGAACTGTTTACGTGTGCCACTGGGTGTGCCGCCACGGCCGGCCCACCCGAGGGCGGGCGTGCAGAAGGGTTTGCGGTTGCCTCTGGGTGTGCCGCCACGGCCGGCCCACCCGTGGGTGGGCGTGCAGAAGGGCCTGCGGTTGCCTCTGGGTGTGCCGCCACGGCCGGCCCACTCGTGGGTGGGCGTGCAGAACTGTTTGCGTGTGCCACTGGGTGTGCAGCCTCGGCCGGCCCACCCGTGGGTGGGCGTGCAGAACTGTTTGCGTGTGCCAATGGGTGTGCCGCCACGGCCGGCCCACCCGTGGGTGGGCGTGCAGAAGGGCCTGCGGTTGCCTCTGGGTGTGCCGCCACGGCCGGCCCACCCGTGGGTGGGCGTGCAGAAGGGCCTGCGTGTGCCACTGGGTGTGCCGCTACGGCCGGCCCACCCGTGGGTGGGCGTGCAGAACTGTTTGCGTGTGTCACTGGGTGTGCCGCCACGGCCGGCCCACCCGTGGAGTGAGGCGTGCAGAAGGGTTTGCGGTTCCCTCTGGGTGTGCCGCCACGGCCGGCCCACCCGTGAGAGGGCGTGCAGAAGGGCCTGCGGTTGCCTCTGGGTGTGCCGCCACGGCCGGCCCACCCGTGGGTGGGCGTGCAGAATTGTTTGCGTGTGCCACTGGGTGTGCCGCCACGGCCGGCCCACCCGTGGGTGGGCGTGCAGAAGGGTTTGCGGTTGCCTCTGGGTGTGCCGCCACGGCCGGCCCAACCGTGGGTGGGCGTGCAGAACTGTTTGCGTGTGCCACTGGGTGTGCCGCCACAACCGGCCCAGCCGTGGGTGGGCGTGCAGAACTGTTTACGTGTGCCACTGGGTGTGCCGCCACGGCCGGCCCACCCGAGGGTGGGCGTGCAGAAGGGTTTGCGGTTGCCTCTGGGTGTGCCGCCACGGCCGGCCCACCCGTGGGTGGGCGTGCAGAAAGGCCTGCGGTTGCCTCTGGTTGTGCCGCCACGGTCGGCCCACTCGTGGGTGGGCGTGCAGAACCGTTTGCGTGTGCCACTGGGTGTGCAGCCACGGCCGGCCCACCCGTGGGTGGGCGTGCAGAAGGGCCTGGGGTTGCCTCTCAGTGTGCCGCCACGGCCGGCCCACCCGTGGGTGGGCGTGCAGAAGGGCCTGCGGTTGCCTCTGGGTGTGCCGCCACGGCCGGTTCACTCGTGGGTGTGCGTGCAGAACTGTTTGCGTGTGCCAATGTGTGTGCCGCCACGGCCGGCCCACCCGTGGGTGGGCATGCAGAACTGTTTGCGTGTACCTCTGGGTGTGCCGCCACGGCCGGCCCATTCGTGGAGTGGGCGTGCAGAAAGGCCTGGGGTTGCCTCTGGGGTGTGCTGCCACGGCCGGCCCACCCGTGGAGTGGGCGTGCAGAACTGTTTGCGTGTGCCAATGGGTGTGCCGCCACGGCCGGCCCACCAGTGGGTGGGCGTGCAGAACTGTTTGCGTGTGCCACTGGATGTGCCGCCACGGCCGGCCCACCCGTGGGTGGGCGTGCAGAACTGTATGCGTGATCCACTGGGTGTGCCGCCACAGCCGGCCCACCTGTGGGTGGGGCGTGCAGAACTGTTTGCGTGTGCCACTGGGGTGTGCCGCCACGGCCGGCCCACCCGTGGGGTGGGCGTGCAGAACTGTATGCGTGATGCCACTGGGTGTGCCGCCACAGCCGGCCCACCCGTGGGTGGGCGTGCAGAACTGTTTGCGTGTGCCACTAGGTGTGCCGCCACGGCCGGCCCACCCGTGGGTGGGCGTGCAGAACTGTTTGCGTGTGCCACTGGGGTGTGCCGCCACGGCCGGCCCACCAGTGGGTGGGCGTGCAGAACTGTTTGCGTGTGCCACTGGGTGTGCCGCCACGGCCGGCCCACCCGTGGGTGGGCGTGCAGAACTGTATGCGTGATGCCACTGGGTGTGCCGCCACAGCCGGCCCACCCGTGGGTGGGCGTGCAGAACTGTTTGCGTGTGCCACTGGGTGTGCCGCCACGGCCGGCCCACCCCGTGGGTGGGGCGTGCAGAACTGTTTGCGTGATGCCACTGGGTGTGCCGCCACGGCCGGCCCACCCGTGGGTGGGCGTGCAGAAGGGCCTGCGTGTGCCTCTGGGTGTGCCGCCACGGCCGGCCCACCCGTGGGTGGGCGTGCAGAACTGTTTGCGTGTGCCACTGGGTGTGCCGCCACGGCCGGCCCACCCGTGGGTGGGCGTGCAGAACTGTTTGCGTGTGCCTCTGGGTGTGCCGCCACGGCCGGCCCACCCGTGGGTGGGCGTGCAGAAGTGTTTGCGTGTTGCCTCTGGGTGTGCCGCCACGGCCGGCCCACCCGTGGGTGGGCGTGCAGAAGGGCCTGCGTGTTGCCTCTGGGTGTGCCGCCACGGCCGGCCCACCCGTGGGTGGGCGTGCAGAACTGTTTGCGTGTGCCACTGGGTGTGCCGCCACGGCCGGCCCACCCGTGGGTGGGCGTGCAGAACTGTTTGCGTGTGCCACTGGGTGTGCCGCCACGGCCGGCCCACCCGTGGGTGGGCGTGCAGAAGGGTTTGCGTGTGCCTCTGGGTGTGCCGCCACGGCCGGCCCACCCGTGGGTGGGGCGTGCAGAAAGGCCTGCGTGTTGCCTCTGGGGTGTGCCGCCACGGCCGGCCCACCCGTGGGTGGGCGTGCAGAACTGTTTGCGTGTGCCACTGGGTGTGCCGCCACGGCCGGCCCACCCGTGGGTGGGCGTGCAGAAAGGCCTGCGGTTGCCTCTGGGTGTGCCGCCACGGCCGGCCCACCCGTGGGTGGGCGTGCAGAACTGTTTGCGTGTGCCTCTGGGGTGTGCCGCCACGGCCGGTTCACTCGTGCGGTGGCGTGCAGAACTGTTTGCGTGTGCCAATGGGTGTGCCGCCACGGCCGGCCCACCCGTGGGTGGGCGTGCAGAACTGTTTGCGTGTGCCTCTGGGTGTGCCGAACGGCCGGCCCACCCGTGGGTAGGCGTGCAGAAGGTCCTGCGTTTGCCTCTGGGTGTGCCGCCACGGCCGGCCCACCCGTGGGTGGGCGTGCAGAAGGGTTTGCGGTTGCCTCCGGGTGTGCCGCCACGGCCGGCCTACCCGTGGGTGGGCGTGCAGAAGGGCCGGCAGTTGCCTCTGGGTGTGCCGCCACGGCCGGCCCACCCATGGGTGGGCGTGCAGAACTGTTTGCGTGTGCCTCTGGGTGTGCCGCCACGGCCGGCCCACCCGTGGGTGGGCGTGCAGAAGGGCCTGCGGTTGCCTCTGGGTGTGCCGCCACGGCCGGCCCATTCGTGGGTGGGCGTGCAGAAAGGCTTGGGGTTGCCTCTGGGTGTGCTGCCACGGCCGGCCCACCCGTGGGTGGGCGTGCAGAACTGTTTGCGTGTGCCAATGGGTGTGCCGCCACGGCCGGCCCACCCGTGGGTGGGCGTGCAGAACTGTTTGCGTGTGCCACTGGGTGTGCCGCCACGGCCGGCCCACCCATGGGTGGGCGTGCAGAACTGTTTGCGTGTGCCACTGGGTGTGCCGCCACGGCCGGCCCACCCGTGGGTGGGCGTGCAGAAGGGTTTGCGGTTGCCTCTGGGTGTGCCGCCACGGCCGGCCTACCCGTGGGTGGGCGTGCAGAACTGTTTGCGTGTGCCTCTGGGTGTGCCGCCACGGCCGGCCCACCCGTGGGTGGGCGTGCAGAACTGTTTGCGTGTGCCTCTGGGTGTGCCGCCACGGCCGGCCCACCCGTGGGTGGGCGTGCAGAACTGTTTGCGTGTGCCACTGGTTGTGCCGCCACGGCCGGCCCATTCGTGGGTGGGCGTGCAGAAAGGCCTGGGGTTGCCTCTGGGTGTGCTGCCACGGCCGGCCCACCCGTGGGTGGGCGTACAGAATTGTTTGCGTGTGCCAATGGGTGTGCCGCCACGGCCGGCCCACCCGTGGGTGGGCGTGCAGAACTGTTTGCGTGTGCCACTGGGTGTGCCGCCACGGCCGGCCCACCCGTGGGTGGGCGTGCAGAACTGTATGCGTGATGCCACTGGGTGTGCCGCCACAGCCGGCCCACCCGTGGGTGGGCGTGCAGAACTGTTTGCGTGTGCCACTGGGTGTGCCGCCACGGCCGGCCCACCCGTGGGTGGGCGTGCAGAACTGCTTTGCGTGTGCCACTGGGTGTGCCGCCACGGCCGGCCCACCCGTGGGTGGGCGTGCAGAAAGGTTTGCGTGTTGCCTCTGGGTGTGCCGCCACGGCCGGCCCACCCGTGGGTGGGCGTGCAGAAGCTGCTTGCGTGTGCCTCTGGGTGTGCCGCCACGGCCGGCCCACCCGTGGGTGGGCGTGCAGAACTGTTTGCGTGTGCCACTGGGTGTGCCGCCACGGCCGGCCCACCCGTGGGTGGGCGTGCAGAATAGCTGTTCGGTGTGCCTCTGGGTTGTGCCGCCACGGCCGGCCCACCCGTGGGTGGGCGTGCAGAACTGTTTGCGTGTGCCTCTGGGTGTGCCGCCACGGCCCGGCCCACCCGTGGAGTGGGCGTGCAGAACGGCCTGCGTGATGCCTCTGGGTGTGCCGCCACGGCCGGCCCACCCGTGGGTGGGCGTGCAGAACTGTTTGCGTGTGCCACTGGGTGTGCCGCCACGGCCGGCCCACCCGTGGGTGGGCGTGCAGAAGGGTTTGCGGTTTGCCTCTGGGTGTGCCGCCACGGCCGGCCCACCCGTGGGTGGGCGTGCAGAAGGGCCTGCGTGTTGCCTCTGGGTGTGCCGCCACGGCCGGCCCACCCGTGGGTGGGCGTGCAGAAGTGCTTGCGTGTTGCCTCTGGGTGTGCCGCCACGGCCGGCCCACCCGTGGGTGGGCGTGCAGAAGGGCTTGCGGTTGCCTCTGGGTGTGCCGCCACGGCCGGCCCACCCGTGGGTGGGCGTGCAGAAGAGCCTGCGTGTTGCCTCTGGGTGTGCCGCCACGGCCGGCCCACCCGTGGGTGGGCGTGCAGAACTGTTTGCGTGTGCCACTGGGTGTGCCGCCACGGCCGGCCCACCCGTGGGTGGGCGTGCAGAAGGGTTTGCGGTTGCCTCTGGGTGTGCCGCCACGGCCGGCCCACCCGTGGGTGGGCGTGCAGAAGCTGTCTGCGTGTGCCTCTGGGTGTGCCGCCACGGCCGGCCCACCCGTGGGTGGGCGTGCAGAACTGTTTGCGTGTGCCACTGGGTGTGCCGCCACGGCCGGCCCACCCGTGGAGTGGGCGTGCAGAAGGGTTTGCGGTTGCCTCTGGGTGTGCCGCCACGGCCGGCCCACCCGTGGGTGGGCGTGCAGAAGGGCTTGCGGTGTGCCTCTGGGTGTGCCGCCACGGCCGGCCCACCCGTGGGTGGGCGTGCAGAACTGTTTGCGTGTGCCACTGGGTGTGCCGCCACGGCCGGCCCACCCGTGGGTGGGCGTGCAGAACTGTCTGCGTGTTGCCTCTGGGTGTGCCGCCACGGCCGGCCCACCCGTGGGTGGGCGTGCAGAAGGGCTTGCGGTTGCCTCTGGGTGTGCCGCCACGGCCGGCCCACCCGTGGGTGGGCGTGCAGAACTGTTTGCGGTGTGCCTCTGGGTGTGCCGCCACGGCCGGCCCACCCGTGGGTGGGCGTGCAGAACTGTTTGCGTGTGCCACTGGGTGTGCCGCCACGGCCGGCCCACCCGTGGGTGGGCGTGCAGAACTGTTTGCGTGTGCCTCTGGGTGTGCCGCCACGGCCGGCCCACCCGTGGAGTGGGCGTGCAGAAGGGCTTGCGGTTGCCTCTGGGTGTGCCGCCACGGCCGGCCCACCCGTGGGTGGGCGTGCAGAACTGCCTGCGTGTGCCTCTGGGTGTGCCGCCACGGCCGGCCCACCCGTGGGTGGGCGTGCAGAACTGTTTGCGTGTGCCTCTGGGTGTGCCGCCACGGCCGGCCCACCCGTGGGTGGGCGTGCAGAACTGTTTGCGTGTTGCCACTGGGTGTGCCGCCACGGCCGGCCCACCCGTGGGTGGGCGTGCAGAAGGGCTTGCGTGTTGCCTCTGGGTGTGCCGCCACGGCCGGCCCACCCGTGGGTGGGCGTGCAGAACTGTTTGCGTGTGCCTCTGGGTGTGCCGCCACGGCCGGCCCACCCGTGGGTGGGCGTGCAGAACTGTTTGCGTGTGCCACTGGGTGTGCCGCCACGGCCGGCCCACCCGTGGGTGGGCGTGCAGAACGGTCTGCGTGTTGCCTCTGGGTGTGCCGCCACGGCCGGCCCACCCGTGGGTGGGCGTGCAGAACTGTTTGCGTGTTGCCTCTGGGTGTGCCGCCACGGCCGGCCCACCCGTGGGTGGGCGTGCAGAACTGCTTTGCGTGTTGCCTCTGGGTGTGCCGCCACGGCCGGCCCACCCGTGGGTGGGCGTGCAGAAGGGTTTGCGTGTTGCCTCTGGGTGTGCCGCCACGGCCGGCCCACCCGTGGGTGGGCGTGCAGAAGGTGCCTGCGTGTTGCCTCTGGGTGTGCCGCCACGGCCGGCCCACCCGTGGGTGGGCGTGCAGAACTGTTTGCGTGTGCCTCTGGGTGTGCCGCCACGGCCGGCTCACCCGTGGGTGGGCGTGCAGAAGAGCCTGCGGTTGCCTCTGGGTGTGCCGCCACGGCCGGCCCACCCGTGGGTGGGCGTGCAGAACTGTTTGCGTGTGCCTCTGGGTGTGCCGCCACGGCCGGCCCACCCGTGGGTGGGCGTGCAGAACTGCCTGCGTGTGCCTCTGGGTGTGCCGCCACGGCCGGCCCACCCGTGGGTGGGCGTGCAGAACTGTTTGCGTGTGCCACTGGGTGTGCCGCCACGGCCGGCCTACCCGTGGGTGGGCGTGCAGAAGGTTGCGTGTTGCCTCTGGGTGTGCCGCCACGGCCGGCCCACCCGTGGGTGGGCGTGCAGAAGTGTCTGCGTGTGCCTCTGGGTGTGCCGCCACGGCCGGCCCACCCGTGGGTGGGCGTGCAGAAGTGCCTGCGGTTGCCTCTGGGTGTGCCGCCACGGCCGGCCCACCCGTGGGTGGGCGTGCAGAATGGCCTGCGTGTTGCCTCTGGGTGTGCAGCCACGGCCGGCCCACCCGTGGGTGGGCGTGCAGAAAGGCCTGCGTGATGCCTCTGGGTGTGCCGCCACGGCCGGCCCACCCGTGGGTGGGCGTGCAGAACTGTTTGCGTGTGCCACTGGGTGTGCCGCCACGGCCGGCCCACCCGTGGGTGGGCGTGCAGAACTGTTTGCGTGTTGCCTCTGGGTGTGCCGCCACGGCCGGCCCACCCGTGGGTGGGCGTGCAGAAGGGCCGTGCAGTTGCCTCTGGGTGTGCCGCCACGGCCGGCCCACCCGTGGGTGGGCGTGCAGAACTGTTTGCGTGTGCCTCTGGGTGTGCCGCTCGGCCGGCCCACCCGTGGGTGGGCGTGCAGAAGGGTCATGCGTGTGCCTCTGGGTGTGCCGCCACGGCCGGCCCACCCGTGGGTGGGCGTGCAGAACTGTTTGCGTGTGCCACTGGATGTGCCGCCACGGCCGGCCCACCCGTGGGTGGGCGTGCAGAACTGTTTGCGTGTGCCACTGGGTGTGCCGCCACAGCCGGCCCACCCGTGGGTGGGCGTGCAGAACTGTTTGCGTGTGCCACTGGGTGTGCCGCCACGGCCGGCCCACCCGTGGTGGGCGTGCAGAAGGGTTTGCGGTTGCCTCTGGGTGTGCCGCCACGGCCGGCCCACCCGTGGGTGGGCGTGCAGAAAGGCCTGCGGTTGCCTCTGGGTGTGCCGCCACGGCCGGCCCACCCGTGGGTGGGCGTGCAGAACTGTTTGCGTGTGCCACTGGGTGTGCCGCCACGGCCGGCCCACCCGTGGGTGGGCGTGCAGAACTGTTTGCGTGTTGCCTCTGGGTGTGCCGCCACGGCCGGCCCACCCGTGGGTGGGCGTGCAGAAGGGCCTGCGGTTGCCTCTGGGTGTGCCGCCACGGCCGGCCCACCCGTGGGTGGGCGTGCAGAAGGGCCTGCGTGTGCCTCTGGGTGTGCCGCCACGGCCGGCCCACCCGTGGGTGGGCGTGCAGAACTGTTTGCGTGTGCCACTGGGTGTGCCGCCACGGCCGGCCCACCCGTGGGTGGGCGTGCAGAAGTGTCTGCGTGTGCCTCTGGGTGTGCCGCCACGGCCGGCCCACCCGTGGGTGGGCGTGCAGAACTGTTTGCGTGTGCCTCTGGGTGTGCCGCCACGGCCGGCCCACCCGTGGGTGGGCGTGCAGAACTGTTTGCGTGTGCCACTGGGTGTGCCGCCAGCAACCGGCCCACTCGTGGGTGGGCGTGCAGAAAGGCCTGGCGTTTGCCTCTGGGTGTGCCGCCACGGCCGGCCCACCCGTGGGTGGGCGTGCAGAACTGTTTGCGTGTGCCACTGGCTGTGCCGCCACGGCCGGCCCACCCGTGGGTGGGCGTGCAGAACTGTTTGCGTGTGCCACTGGGTGTGCCGCCACGGCAGGCCCACCCGTGGGTGGGCGTGCAGAACTGTTTGCGTGTGCCACTGGGTGTGCCGCCACGGCCGGCGCACCCGTGGGTGGGCGTGCAGAAGGGTTTGCGGTTGCCTCTGGGTGTGCCGCCACGGCCGGCCCACCCGTGGGTGGGCGTGCAGAAGGGCCTGCGTGTGCCTCTGGGTGTGCCGCCACGGCCGGCCCACCCGTGGGTGGGCGTGCAGAACTGTTTGCGTGTGCCACTGGGTGTGCCGCCACGGCCGGCCCACCCGTGGGTGGGCGTGCAGAACTGTTTGCGTGTGCCACTGGGTGTGCCGCCACGGCCGGCCCATCCGTGGGTGGGCGTGCAGAAAGGCCTGGGTTTGCCTCTGGGTGTGCTGCCACGGCCGGCCCACCCGTGGGTGGGCGTGCAGAACTGTTTGCGTGTGCCACTGGGTGTGCCGCCACGGCCGGCCCACCCGTGGGTGGGCGTGCAGAACTGTTTGCGTGATGCCACTGGGTGTGCTGCCACGGCCGGCCCACCCGTGGGTGGGCGTGCAGAAGGGTTTGCGTGTTGCCTCTGGGTGTGCCGCCACGGCCGGCCCACCCGTGGGTGGGCGTGCAGAAGTGCCTGCGTGTTGCCTCTGGGTGTGCCGCCACGGCCGGCCCACCCGTGGGTGGGCGTGCAGAACTGTTTGCGTGTGCCACTGGGTGTGCCGCCTCGGCCGGCCCACCCGTGGGTGGGCGTGCAGAACTGTTTGCGTGTGCCACTGGGTGTGCCGCCACGGCCGGCCCACCCGTGGGTGGGCGTGCAGAAGGGCTTGCGTGTTGCCTCTGGGTGTGCCGCCACGGCCGGCCCACCCGTGGGTGGGCGTGCAGAAGTGCTTGCGTGTGCCACTGGGTGTGCCGCCACGGCCGGCCCACCCGTGGGTGGGCGTGCAGAACTGTTTGCGTGTGCCACTGGGTGTGCCGCCACGGCCGGCCCACCCGTGGGTGGGCGTGCAGAAGTGTTTGCGTGTTGCCTCTGGGTGTGCCGCCACGGCCGGCCCACCCGTGGGTGGGCGTGCAGAAGTGCCTGCGGTGTGCCTCTGGGTGTGCCGCCACGGCCGGCCCACCCGTGGGTGGGCGTGCAGAACTGTTTGCGTGTGCCTCTGGGTGTGCCGCCACGGCCGGCCCACCCGTGGGTGGGCGTGCAGAACTGTTTGCGTGTGCCACTGGGTGTGCCGCCACGGCCGGCCCACCCGTGGGTGGGCGTGCAGAAGGGCTTGCGTGTGCCTCTGGGTGTGCCGCCACGGCCGGCCCACCCGTGGGTGGGCGTGCAGAACTGTTTGCGTGTGCCACTGGATGTGCCGCCACGGCCGGCCCACACGTGGGTGGGCGTGCAGAACTCTTTGCATGTGCCACTGGGTGTGCCGCCACAACCGGCCCACCCGTGGGTGGGCGTGCAGAACTGTTTACGTGTGCCACTGGGTGTGCCGCCACGGCCGGCCCACCCGAGGGCGGGCGTGCAGAAGGGTTTGCGGTTGCCTCTGGGTGTGCCGCCACGGCCGGCCCACCCGTGGGTGGGCGTGCAGAAGGGCCTGCGGTTGCCTCTGGGTGTGCCGCCACGGCCGGCCCACTCGTGGGTGGGCGTGCAGAACTGTTTGCGTGTGCCACTGGGTGTGCAGCCTCGGCCGGCCCACCCGTGGGTGGGCGTGCAGAACTGTTTGCGTGTGCCAATGGGTGTGCCGCCACGGCCGGCCCACCCGTGGGTGGGCGTGCAGAAGGGCCTGCGGTTGCCTCTGGGTGTGCCGCCACGGCCGGCCCACCCGTGGAGTGGGCGTGCAGAAGAGCCTGCGTGTGCCACTGGGTGTGCCGCTACGGCCGGCCCACCCGTGGGTGGGCGTGCAGAACTGTTTGCGTGTGTCACTGGGTGTGCCGCCACGGCCGGCCCACCCGTGGGTGGGCGTGCAGAAGGGTTTGCGGTTCCCTCTGGGTGTGCCGCCACGGCCGGCCCACCCGTGAGAGGGCGTGCAGAAGGGCCTGCGGTTGCCTCTGGGTGTGCCGCCACGGCCGGCCCACCCGTGGGTGGGCGTGCAGAATTGTTTGCGTGTGCCACTGGGTGTGCCGCCACGGCCGGCCCACCCGTGGGTGGGCGTGCAGAAGGGTTTGCGGTTGCCTCTGGGTGTGCCGCCACGGCCGGCCCAACCGTGGGTGGGCGTGCAGAACTGTTTGCGTGTGCCACTGGGTGTGCCGCCACAACCGGCCCAGCCGTGGGTGGGCGTGCAGAACTGTTTACGTGTGCCACTGGGTGTGCCGCCACGGCCGGCCCACCCGAGGGTGGGCGTGCAGAAGGGTTTGCGGTTGCCTCTGGGTGTGCCGCCACGGCCGGCCCACCCGTGGGTGGGCGTGCAGAAAGAGCCTGCGGTTGCCTCTGGTTGTGCCGCCACGGTCGGCCCACTCGTGGGTGGGCGTGCAGAACCGTTTGCGTGTGCCACTGGGTGTGCAGCCACGGCCGGCCCACCCGTGGGTGGGCGTGCAGAAGGGCCTGGGGTTGCCTCTCAGTGTGCCGCCACGGCCGGCCCACCCGTGGGTGGGCGTGCAGAAGGGCCTGCGGTTGCCTCTGGGTGTGCCGCCACGGCCGGTTCACTCGTGGGTGTGCGTGCAGAACTGTTTGCGTGTGCCAATGTGTGTGCCGCCACGGCCGGCCCACCCGTGGGTGGGCATGCAGAACTGTTTGCGTGTACCTCTGGGTGTGCCGCCACGGCCGGCCCATTCGTGGGTGGGCGTGCAGAAAGGCCTGGGGTTGCCTCTGGGTGTGCTGCCACGGCCGGCCCACCCGTGGGTGGGCGTGCAGAACTGTTTGCGTGTGCCACTGGGTGTGCCGCCACGGCCGGCCCACCAGTGGAGTGGGCGTGCAGAACTGTTTGCGTGTGCCACTGGATGTGCCGCCACGGCCGGCCCACCCGTGGAGTGGGCGTGCAGAACTGTTTGCGTGATGCCACTGGGTGTGCCGCCACGGCCGGCCCACCCGTGGGTGGGCGTGCAGAACTGTTTGCGTGTGCCACTGGGTGTGCCGCCACGGCCGGCCCACCCGTGGGTGAGCGTGCAGAACTGTATGCGTGATGCCACTGGGTGTGCCGCCACAGCCGGCCCACCCGTGGGTGGGCGTGCAGAACTGTTTGCGTGCGCCACTGGGTGTGCCGCCACGGCCGGCCCACCCGTGGGTGGGCGTGCAGAACTGTTTGCGTGTGCCACTGGGTGTGCCGCCACGGCCGGCCCACCAGTGGGTGAGGCGTGCAGAACTGTTTGCGTGTGCCACTGGGTGTGCCGCCACGGCCGGCCCACCCGTGGGTGGGCGTGCAGAACTGTATGCGTGATGCCACTGGGTGTGCCGCCACGGCCGGCCCACCTGTGGGTGGGCGTGCAGAGACTGTTTGCGTGTGCCACTGGGT